>JAHWFO010007316.1:2264145-2498736 GCA_023313115.1 Rhysida immarginata
AGAGAGAGAGAGAGAGAGAGAGAGAGAGAGAGAGAGAGAGAGAGAGAGAGAGAGCGCGCGAGCGAGCGAGGTGCAAGTGGAAAGACAGGTGCAAATAAATTATTTTTTTAAGTCGTCTGAAAAAAGGAGTGGATTAATAAGGGGTTTGTTTATTAAAGCGAACAATTCGTGATGTTATAAAAAATAGAAAGAATTAGCGATTGGGTTCCATCGTGATGAACGATGAAGGTGTACAAGTTGAAGACGAACCTTCGACTCTGAGGACGACGTTCACAACATTCTAGTTTCTTCTTTTTAAAATTTTCTTTTCCTGTTTTTCTTCTTCTTTACTCCTCTTGTTTGTTTCTCGTTTTTTTATTTTTGGTTGGGGGATTTGTATGTATAATTTATTTTTTTAAGTTTTCGAATGGAGCGAGCGTTTTTCGTTTTTCAATACCGTTTTTGTTTAATTTTCCAGTGAAATAACCCAGTTGGCAAGTCCGCCCCCTCACTTTTTGATTAATGAATCCGCTCTCGCTCCACGAATGGCGTTGCGCTTTTTCTTTTATTTTCTTTTCTTTTAATTTATCATCATTATTATTATCATTTTTATTATTTTTTCTCACCCCCCCCCCCTTGCGGAACCGTCGTTATCGTCGATTTTCTTCTTCGTATTAAGGTCGCATAAGTTAGCTGGCGAAGGGAAATCCTGTATGCGAATGATAATCGAGAAAGTTATTTTTGAACGCTCGAAAGAGTTGCAGTGTTTAGAGCAGCATATAAGACACATCTTGCTGCATTAATTAAAATTCACAATAAATTTCTTAATTTCCTTAAAAGTAAAATTCATTCTTTTATTGTAAATTACGTTCAATTGTACATTGTTTAAGTCTATCTGCTTTGCGAGAATATAGTTTTCTTATAACAAAGATTCATGATTATGCTACCCGGTTCCAGAAATGTTTCCCAGTTTCCACGCCTGATGCAAAAAATAAAAAAAAATTTCTTCGTACACCAATATCATTTTTTGGTACCTAGAATCTATACACGATGGATACAAAAATGAGCCCCCCCACTTTTTTATTTTCGTAACCGAAGCAGATATGTCAATTTTAATGAATCCAATGAATAGAAAGTTGTGGGTGACCTATCCCATGGTGCACTTTTCATCATCCCTAATATGCAAATTAGGACACAATCAAATCCTACCTTAAAAACCGTAACAGATACACGAAAAATTCCAATTGAAGATTTGTTCAGCATGGAATTCCGAACAAAGCAAACATTTTTTTTTCAAAATCCGATTGTTTATGAAACCACACAGTTGTTTGCCGTCAAATTTTGGCGGGTTCCATATAGTACTTGTATGAATTTAGATGTTCTTTGTACCGAATTTTAAATTCTCTTTCCGTCGTACATAAATAAACATTTTACATTATTTACATTTCAGTTTGTAGATTTCAATTACTTAATCCAAAAAATAATTCTCTAATTAGCTAACTTTAAGAACATCTAAAAAGGTACTAACTATTTTATTAACCAAAACTATGGTAGTCCTTTTTCGTCCAAATGAATTTGCCCAAGCGATAACTTTGATGGTAGCAATCATTCAAAATTATCAATGTAAAATCTTATTTTTTTTTTTTTTTTTTTTTTACATTTAATATTTTTGTTTGGTTTTGTGATAAAGTATTTTGGACAAGATTTTAGATAGATAGTTTTAATAAAGATTTTGTAGAAGATTTTAATGTTTTTGATAAAGGTTTCTTATAAATATTATTGATATATGATATATTAATTGATTTGGAGTTTTATAAAGATTCGTTTTTCGGAAAAGTTCTCTTAAAAGTTATTACTTTTTGAGATAAAAAGAATTTTGCACACGTACTCCATGTAGTCATCGTAGTAATAGAAGTAAATTTAATTGCAACAAATTTTTTCTTAATTTTTGTTTCCTACTTTTTCTTCTGTTGAAGTTTTGGGTTATTGTTATTTTGAATGTACAGCCATGGAAATTCCGTGTTTGCTTGTTCTGTCGAATAGAGGAAGAGCGGCGAGTAGAGTTTTCCGTACGAGAGAGAGAGGGTTTCAGTCATCCCATTTCCATTTGGCAACCTGTTATTATCGAGGAGGCAGGTATTTGCATATCAAATGCTCTTTCCTCTCCCTCCTCTTCCTCCTCGTGGATCTGTTTTTTTGCGGGCAGCATGAAAGGAGAAAGTCTCTCTCCTCAAAGAATTCCTCTAGGGTCATAATGTTCTTGTAAGGGGTGCTCTACTCTTTTATCCTCTCCTCCTCACTCTTATCCAATTTAATTCTTTTAATTTTTTTTCTTATTCTCTCACACAAACATAGGCACACAAGCATTTTCCCTTTCATTCTTCTCCTCCTCCTTCCCTCAATCATCCTCCATCATCCGTCGAAGCAATATTGTATGTAAATGTATGTGCGTACGCTTTGCCTGTCTGCCTTTTAATATTTATATTTTTATTTTCTGCAAACCTCTCTCCTCTTCGGTCGTCATTAGCGGGGTATAATGCACCGCAAGGTCGAATACTTTCGCTCTTTTTTGCCTCGTGGCGACGACGAGAGGAAATGGTTGTCGTGTTCAGCGGAACCGAAAAAAACCTCCGGCACCTCACGACGACCATGATAATGAGGATGAAAATGGTGAGCTCCACGCTTAATTGAACGGACAATATTTGCAAAATTAAAAAAAAACAAAAATAATGGCAACAGAAAATGATAATTTAGGAGCGAATTTCATCTTTAGAGCGAGTGAGAAATTTGATTTCTGTATGTCTAGAGTAGCTCCATAATTTGTCGATTCCTGTCGTGGATCGAGGCGATTTCTGTTTCCAATGATTTAATAAATGAATGAATGGAGAGATTTTTCGAGATAACCACTTCACCTCAAGCCTCGTCCTTCAGTCCTAAATAACCTTCTTTTAGCCTGGCTTCGATTTTTGGGTCGAATTAGCTTAATTCTAGGTTTCGATAATGGACGGTAATTGCTCATAAGGACACGCCGAGAAATTTGGGGAAACCTTATTTGAAAGAGGTAGCTCATATATTATCGCACGTCAATTACTGCCTTGAGAGTTAAGCTTAATAATTTCCTCGTCTTTTTCCTACTCTGTCTGCTATGTCCGTCCTTTAGGAAATGCTTACTATTCATATCTAGCCAAACGTATGTATTATATAACCATCGACTATGAATGGACGTGCTTGAATATGAGACATGATGACAGTAGTTTCTTAAATGGGCTCACCTTCAGATTAAATTGCTCTCTACAGATTACTCCATAAATAGACAATGCAATATGCTTATTGTCTCTAGCATTGATTATACTCGAATAGAAAACGAAGGCTTTTTTTAATAAATATTTTAAGAGTGGAATAGGAAATGAAAAATTCTGCGACCTGAGATCAATCTAGGGACCATGAATTCTATCAATGAGCCACCGCGGACACAGGCACAACAAGGTTGTCTCAAATGTCCTAAAGCAGCGGTTCTCAATCTTTTCACAAAAGCGTACCACTAACAAGAAGTTTTTAACAACCGCATACCACTCAAACAAAATAGCTATCAAAACAACTAGCAAACCCTTTCCAAGTACCACTAACCGCTTATGTACGTGTACCAACGGTTAAGAGCCGCTATCCCTAAAGAGTATTGAGTCAAGCTCAAATGGCAGAGCTCTGAACACACACATGATACATAAGGCAACGGCAGAAACGATGAGCCAGATGCTTGTAGTCCCTTGTTCGATGCCAGGTCTCCGGAATTTTTCTTTTTATTTCCCACTCTTAAATACTACCAAATGTTGAAGCTGTTTCTCCAATTCGTCTTGATGACTTTATCAGAATAGAAGATCGTCTTAAATTCGCTTTCTCAAGACGTTTAATGAGGGATCAAAAACCTAAATTGAACCAAAAAAGGATATCTTATGTATACAGGGTGTTCTCGAATGTGTAAAAACACGGGGGGGGGGGGGTGATAGAGGGATCAAATCTAAGCAACATTTCCCTCTTTCATTTTTTTCTTTGTGACATTGTTTTTAAGATAAAAAATGTTGAAATGTTCGAAAATGTGCCTTTGAGCATTCAAAGCAACATGTGGTTTCAACATGATGATGCTCCAACATATTTCTTCCAGCCTGTGAGAGAGCTCCTAAATCAAATCTTTCCCCAGCGATGGATTGGTAGAGGGGTCCTATTGCTTGGCCACCAGATCTAACGTGCGTGGATTTCTTTCTGTGGGAACACTTAAAGACATTGGTATACAAGACACCAGTGGGATCCGATGAAGAGCTGGTAGCCAGAATCGCCGTAGCTGCGAACGTGTACGTCAGTCCATGCGTTCATCCCAGAGGGAGTCAATTTGAACATTTATTGTAAAACATTTGCATGTTTCATAAAAAACAAGTCACATTATTGTACTGTATGCAATGTGTTTTTGTTCTTTTTATTACATGATTGACCATGATTTTGACGTGTTCCAGAAGCACGGGTTGAGAGGCATATTACGCCTACGCGACGTCCAACATTTTTTATCTCAAAAACAATGCTCCAGAGAAAAAAATGAAAGAGGGAAATGTTACTTAGATTTGATCCCTCTATCACCCCCCCCCCCCAAGTTTGTACATGTTATTCGAGAACACCCTCTAGAAATTTGTTCCCCGTGATCAGGGGCGTTGACCAACCATTTTGCCATCGACTCGTTCTTCCAGGTGTTCATCTTTGACGCCTTATGCCAGGCTATGAGAGATCTACACGTTTTTTTTTTGGCGATTTGTTTAATAACTAGTGAATGTTTGAATGTTTATATAATTCAGGTTAGAATATTTTTCAAGATTTTTACAACGTTTATACGTTTTGGATATTTGAATTCGTTTTGCCTTTAGGCTTTGTTTAAAAAATTTTATTAATGTTTTTCCTTTTAAACGTAGGCCTATAGTGAAAATGACGTCTTAAATTTTGAACTCGTTTTGTTAATTTGCTCCACTTTTCTGTGTAGTGCCGCAAAGATGATGATGCGAATTCAGCTGCTTGAGTAGTAACACGCCTGAGTCAATTGTCTCGGTGTCATTGGTGATGGGGGGAGGAGGAGAAAGGAAATATCCTCGAATGGGTGAGGGGAGAGGGGAATAGAGAGAGAGACAGAGAAGAGCGGGGGAAAAGAAGAAGGGGAAAAAAACTTTTCATCAAGGTCGCTGCTGGGATAGTTTTGAGAGAGACGAGCCATGTCCGCACGCCGTCTCCTCCTCCCATATTTGGTAAAAACAACGCTACTCCGTCTATCGTCAAAAGGGGATGAAGAAAGAAGAAGAGTTTTTTTTGTTGCGTTTAATTTGCCCCAAGGGGGGGGGGGGAAGCGCACATGAAAATTCTGGAGATTTAAAAAAATTTATTGAAACAACGTTATCAGTAGTAGGTACTTAAGAAGTGGAATCATTAAGGGAAAGAGACAGAGAAAAGGGAATCTTTGTGTCGTCCATTCATCTCGATCTTTAGTGGTGTTCTCACGCTCTTTTATTTTCATAAGAAAAATCCCCTTCAACCAACCCTTAAAGGTAAAATTCACAGGCGGAGTGATGTTGTTTTCATTTCCCGGGGGAGGAACCAAGTGGGATCTGTTGTTGAAAGGAAATGAAGTGTTGGGCCGATTTTGGGGGAGTATCATCGTCGCCTGCTCCTTGAGTCGAAAGATATGTCGCAGTTTTTCTCTGTCGTGGTCGATGATGGCGTTGCTGTCGTCTTTCTCCGGGGTTTTTGGAAAGTGTCACTTCGTGGAGGAAGAGGGTTAGCGGAGCAAGGAGAATTGGACGGAAGGACTGGGTGGATGGGTGAGTAGGTAGGTTTGGCAGGGAAAAAGGAGGAAAATTGGCCGAGAGAAACGGAGTCACGACACTGGATTCGTCATGGCTGTCGTCTCTCTCGTGCGCTTCGTTTCATGGGAGAAAATCGACATTATCATCGGCATGAGCATCAGCGCCCACCGGAATGCTTTCTCTCTCTCTTTCTCTCTCTCTCTCTCTGTCTCTCTCTCTCTCTCTTCCATCCCCTTTTTTACAGCGCGTAAAGTTTGGCAGAGTTTGTCGCCACCAACCGCTGTCGGATGATTTTGACCTGGAGACGAACTTTACAAAGATCTATGTAGAAGGAGGATAATGAGCCAGTAGTAACAGGAAGCTTTTGGTGGCAATCCCCTGATTGATAGGGGAGGAGAATCTGATGACTTTTTCCTCTTCTCCACTGACTCGATCAACTTAGTAGGACTTCACTGTAGTCATGGAACCGACGGAGAAGGGGTCCTTTTCTCACTTCAATTGTGAACCAATTTTCCAGTCAGAAGTGGTCCAGTTTCTGTACTGTTGGGCAAATTGAAGCCGTTTTTGGCGATGAACTTTCATCAGCATGGGTGCGGTGATCATCCGTCTGCTGCGGAGGCCCATACGTAGCAGGGTCCTCTGTACTGTGGTTTTAGAGACATGTCTGGTTTGAGCGGTAAGTTGGTCCACTGTAGCTCTTCGGTTGGCTTTCACACACCTTCGCAGCCGACGTTCACAAACTGCGCGGTTTCCGAAATACTGCCACCCTTGACCCGAAAGCCGATTATCATCCCCTTTTCCAGATCTGATAAATTACGTTTCTTACCCATTGCAGCAATGAGTGATCCGTTTTTAACGTAGTGGAAACCTACCTTATATAGTCACCTAACCAATTCCCAACACATGACATAGTTCCTCGGCTGGGCAACCCCGAAGACAAAACGTAGGGATTGGCCATGTAAATGTGACTCGACCCTGTACATATACGGATAAGCAGTTTGATTATCTATTTTTAATCGCCATTTTAGCCATGTTTCCGAATAGCTAGGACACGTGTGCGTATTATAACTAATTTACTTTTTGATGCTCAATCCTAAGTCAAAATAAAAAAAAATTGGCAACGCAACGACCGACTTCGCAAATACCGTAATGCTGTTTTTAACAATAGTCCAACAGCCAAGTCACGAGAATCTCTCCTCCTGCAGCAGATCACGTGGCTATGACGTTGGGCTAAAATCATCGGCCAATTAGCCTCTTTCAACAGGTCCTGTATAAAGTGCGCTTTGTTCACCCCGTACTTACGCAACATGTCATACAAGAAATTATTACGATTCTTCTGAGAAAAAGTAATTTCGCATTAATTACAAAAAAGAAGGTCCTTTTAAGGTCACGTTAATTTAACGGCGGCCTCAGTGCGAGACTACATTTTACCCCATCTGGTTTCATGATTGACAGTTCTCGTGATTCACTGGTTGGAGTATAGCTTGCGCTTTTAACATCATTCTGACAATGCAGTAAGCTACCATGTATTCTCAACTTTTTTTTTTGTAGGAAATTTCGACCAAAGATTTTGTTAATGTTGTGAGAAAAAAAGTTTAATAACATTTCTATTGTTTAATAATTAAAAAAAAGTTTAATAATGAGTTGAGGGAAGGCGGGTCGTAATTTTCTAACTTTTAGAAAATGAGGGGGGGGGGGCGATTCGAAAAAGGTTAGGAATCATTGCTCTAAAGGTTAAATTCGCCTTCAATCTCATTAATTCACCTATCTGATCCGCATTCATTTGTCGATGCATAAAAGCTGAAGTAAAACGCGGCTTGAATTTGAAGGGTATTTTAAAATCTTTAAAGCATTAGCAAGTGCCTACATAAATGGTTTCACTTTTTTTTGCTTTAATTTTCACTTAAGTTGATGCGACTTTTTTTGTGGCCAGCAAACATACAATGAACGTATATTTTGTTGTGATCTTTATTGTTCACCTCAAAGAAACAAGATCATGAATCTTTTCTTAACAACCTCTGATTACAGACTCAATTATCTTTTTAAACTTGGCCTAGGTTCTCCTTATCTTTTTAACATTTTCTCCCCGCCCCGCCCTCTTTAATCTCGATCAGTCTAAAGTTATTGTCTTCGTTACAACCGAATGCTTCTCTATGCTAATGTGCTGCTCTTGCCATAAAACCTCAAGGGAAAAGGTGGAGGATTAAGAAAACTTATTTCTCTCCTCGTCAAATGACATTTTCTTGGGTTTAACTAGAATGGAATGGCCGACGACGCAGACTCCTTTCGGTTGATTTCAGTTTGTGTTCAGTTTAGGTATGTCGCCCTTATGTGGCGTTGTAAAAATGGCGTCGGTGGGTTGTTATTGTTGTTTCGAGACCAGTTGCAGAGTAGGTGGAGAGATGGGTGGATCCGGTTCGTTGCTGGTCTCGAAAATGCCAATAATAAGAATCTTACCTTTCTTCCTCTTTTTCTACTTGCTCCTCCTTCCTTAAGAGCCGCAATCAACCTCCTGGAGTGAGAGACTGGAGCCCCAGTTTAAAAAGGCAGAAAAATGTCGGGAACTTGATACGATCCAACTCGAGTTTTTAATTAACGTTGAAAGAATGAAAGGTGGAATTAAATAAATAAAAAAAAGAAATTCGATGATCATCTTTAAAGGAAGTGCACCTTACTCCCCTTTGACTGCTGTTATTAGTGCACCAACCTCATTTTTATCATCGGAGCTGTCATTGCAAATTAACATGCAAACGCCTTTTTTTATTCGTTACACCCCAAGTTCTGCTCGTTTCGCAAATGGGTCGATCATGTGATTAATCGTTCGATTTAACAAAACAAAACAAAAAATTTTCTACACTTTCCTGTGTGAAGTCTTAGACAAAGGCTTCTTTTTCCCTACATGACCATGAAGAGCTTTGAGGTAGAAGGAGAGCGAGAAAAGATTTACTCTTTACCGGTCGCTCCTTGTTTTTCAATTATTTATTTGTGGTTTTCTCTATCTCTCTCCGCCTACACATTGGTGGCCAGCCTCGTCATTTGCAATTCTAATGGGAATGCTTTGATATAATCCCCCGAGTTTTGCTCCTAAGCGCCCACTGAATTCTATATTTCCGTCTGTACGCACATTTTTTAAGGTGCCAGACATATGAACTATGAAATGAATGCGTCTTTCATCGCTGATGACGAATCACATCCAAATTTCTGTCGATCCATTAGTTCTCCTGATATCGGCTAAAAACCGAATTTGCGAGCTAGCCTATATCTCGAAAATGTTGAGTCATAGCAAATTGGAACCCAAATAGTTTAATAGGACACATTAAATGAATAATTTTTTGTATTCAAAAATATACCGACGTATACTTTCGAAAAATCATAATTATCGATATTCAATATCTCTACATATGACAGCTGATACCGATGCGAAATACTCGATAATAAGCATAAATTCGAAAATTTTTTCAAAATTGGACCAATCGTTACGTAAATACAGCATATCAACTGGATGATAGGAACTAGTACTCACTCACTCACTCACTCACTCACTCATTATTCAATATAATCTTTAAATTTAACACTATAAATCCTAGTGCAATGAGGTACATTTGATCAACTCAACAAATGAGAGCCGTATTTCAACAAAGGTATGAAATAGGACATAACTCGTGGTCAAATACTAGTTTTATATGGTTTCGCTACTTAAACTAACGGACCCTAGGATTTTAAAATTTATATAATTCCTCAATAAATATTCTGTTTTTATGGTTTCACGCACCCACTTATACAGGGTGGATACAAAAATGAGCCCCCTTTTATTTTCGTAACCGAAGCAGATATGTCAATTTTGATGAATCCAATGAGTAGGAAGTTGTGGGTGACTTATCACATGGTCACTTTTCATCATCCTAAATATGCAAATTAAGACACATTCAAATTCCTATCTTAAAAGCCGTAACAGTTACACGAAAAATTCCAGTTGAAGACTTGTTCAGCATGGCATTCCAAACAAAACAAAAATTCCAAAATCCGAAGAACGGATCACCAACAGTCACATGTTGAATTTATTAGTTACCTCCCTACGCACTTCACACAGACATGTAAATGTTCAACATGCAAATCAAGAAATTACCAAAACTTGAGTTAAGTTCCGTGCCCAGTTGTGATATGGTGTCAGTGATCGTCACATTGAGCACATTTATAATTAACTTTGGAGCAAAATTATTTACGCGCTGTGGCTGTTTATAAATTACAAATAATTGTGATTGTTAGTGATCCGTTCATCGGATTTTGGAATTTTTTTTTGTTTGGAATTCCATGCTGAACAAGTGTTCAATTGGAATTTTTCGTGTATCTGTTACGGTTTTTAAGCTAGGATTTGAATGTGTCTTAATTTGCATATTTGGGATGATGAAAAGTGCACCATGGGATAGGTCACCCACAAATTCTATTCATTGGATTCATCAAAGCTGACATATCTGCTTCGGTTACGAAAATAAAAGGGGGGGGGGGAACCTCACCCTGTATATCCTCAATATCTTATACACTTTTCCGTCCTTTACAAACAAGTGCTTATTCATACACATCCACTTATACATCTCAGTCAAACATATCTAATTCACTTGCCCAGTCATTGCTATCAAATACATTATACCCATTCATATCGTTTCACATTTAAATTACTCGTCAATTTTTTAAATTCGTTTTGGTCATGATAGCTTGCTCATTCTCATCTTTTTTTTTCCGGATAAGTTTCTTCCCCTAACTCAAAAAGAAGAAGAGCAGAAAGAATAATCGTAATTAAAGATTGAGTGCCTCCTCCCATTGGCCATCCTGTTTTCTCTTCAAGTTACCTGAGCATGAAAGGAGCCTTTACTAGGCTCTTCCTGACGCGGGGAGGAGGAAGCCGCTGGCTGACCAGGTGCGACGTGGCTGCGGACGGACAGACGGACCACTAACCTGTACCTAAGGCTATTGCGTTACATTAAATCCACATTATAATTGCACGACTAGTAAAAAGAGGATACTTGCTTCCCTCTAATGCTACTTTCACTCTTTGACGAATGTTTTAGTTTTTATCTAACAGATGGCGCGTTCACTTTCATTTGCAAGCAATCCTCTTGTAGACGGTTTATCTGTTACAGATTTTTTTGAATTTCGATTTCGCGTAGATTAGATCAGATAGTTTTGGGAGGCAATTTGAATATGGAGTTGAGAAAGGGAAATTCCAAAATGGCTCCTTCACGTGGGAAATTCGCTTCCGTGACTCTGATTGCATTTGGTAAGGTACATCGGCTCCGATTCCATTTCTCGATGCCACTTTCTACGCCATACATTTCGTCCCAATTCCACATGGATATCTGTGGACGTGGCGTGTTTTTCTGTTGTTTTTTTTTTCTCACGGATGGATGGAATTTTTTTTTGAGAGACTGCTGCGTTGGACTTGTTGCTTTACTTCGTTGATTTTGTGTCATTGATGGGAAATTCCTGATTTGAGTCGTCCTCCCACGCCCACTTTCAAATCGATTCGAGGGTATCGCATGGGATTTTGCTGCTCTTGGCCATGTTCCTTAAATCTTTTATAGTCTTGCAGCAAGATTAATGAGCAATACCTTTTATGGACCCATCATCTCAATCTATAAAGAAAGCGATTAACAATAAGAATTTAAATTTCTAAACGCATTAACTTGTTTTAGCGTGATGGGTTCATTAAATCTGGAGATAGAGGCGCAGCCCATAAGGCACAAAATGGAAGATTTTCATAGTATTGGACGATTTATATTTTTTGAATCGTGTATTCGTGAAAGAAATAGCCCAAGGTTTCAATATATATATATTTTCTTTTTTGTTATTTTCTAATGATGGCCTACGGCGAAATATGACGAATAAACGATATTTAATATAGCGAATGATATTGTCATAAGCATTTCATCTAACCAAACAAAATGGTGAAGGTGGTCTTAACTAAACAATTTTATGTATGATCAGACATTCTGTTCATGCTGATGAAGGTGGCGTTGCCTCCGAAATGTACATATGTGAAATAAAAGTCTTTTTGCGGAATAGTGCATTCTTCTTGGTTGTTTGGTTAATCATTGTCCACAGGTTCCTGCACCTCACCCAGGGTTTAAGCATTTCATCTGTTAATATGTTTGAAAGTTAGTCGTTCTTTTATGTTGAATATGAAATTTCATTAACCTAATCTAACTTTGCCTGCATCTAGTCTTGTGTCGTAGATAAAGCTCGGTTCATAAGGTATCAATTAGAATGATTTAAAAATTATTGGCTTACCTCTCACTGTGTTCGCTTCCGATTTTCAAAATTTTTTTTTCTGAAATCGACTTAAAAACTCATAATTCGAAAAGATATGGTGAAAGTTTGAAAAAAACAATTTCCATTTATACATATGTTCGTATGTGACCAATTTGATCCAGCTAACTCCTCTGAAACGGTAAATAGCAGAACCGAGTAAAAATTACACGTACATAGAGGGTACCTTAAATTGTGCCTTGGCGTATTTTTTTATCAGTTGGGTAAGCCTTTTTAGAGATATTAATTTTTTCTAAAATTTAGAAAATGGCTGTAGCGTTCAAACCAGCGAACAAACCAAACTCAGAAAACTCTATATGTACGGGCTCTTCTCATTAAGGCATTTTTTTTTTTTTGGTAAATAACTTGTTTGGTTCTGATAGTCGTTTTGGAGTTATTAATGATCCCCTCACTTCATTCCCCCCTCCCGAATGTTTTTTTTTAAATTAATTAATTCGTATTTTTCATGGAAATGGGCTAAGCCTTTTTAGAGAAATTAATTTTTTTTCTAAAAAATGGCAGAAGCATTCATTTCATCGACAAAAACGACATGGACGGCCTTTTCTCATTGAGACGAACCTTTTTGAAAATAAACTGTCTGCGAAGAGCTATTTTGGAGTAATTAAGGTTTTAAAAATCCCCCACCCCAATAGAAAAAAAGTCTATTTTGAAGCTGTTTCATGACCTGGAGGTAGGCCTGTGCGAATGTACAGTGTAGTGCAAAAAGGTTTAGACTTAGGTCATAGTTGAGCACGTGAATAGCACATCCCAAGTGTATACCTGCTACCCTATTTTCATGCCTAAAAGTACCTGATTTTGCAACCGATCAACATCCGGTAAGCTCAATTCCTATAGAACAGGTAAAAACCTTTTTGCACCCGATTGTACAGTCAACCAAAGGAAATAATCCACACGAGTTTAATACTTAATATTACATTTCATGCTAATGTGTTGTTTTAATAGCTTTTTTAAGTATAATTATTTAAATTTAATAATATTAATAATGTTAACTCTAAATGTAATATTAAATTATTAAAAATAAATTAATATTGAAACGGTAAAACTTGGAGTAAAATTCAAGTGTGGATTATTTCCCTTTGATGACTGTACCATTTCGCCATTACAATTTATTTTTTTTAATATCTGGTTATTGAGAAATGATCTGTCAAAAACAGAATTTCTTAATTGACCCATTGTCATTAATAAATATAGTCTATAAAGCCTATTTGAAATCTAAGGATAGGCAATTGTGAAGATATTTGATGGCTATCCTCCTGTTGATGATCTCAGATTGAAACGCGCGTCAGTCGAGATTTTTTATATAAGTCCATTCATAGTATTGCTCTATGGATTTTATTAATTCAGTACATAATAGCAATATAAGAGCCTATCTATATAATGTTTTTCGACATTCAATTACTAACCTATTATCAGTGTAATTAAATTAATGTGGAAAAACGAACGAAAAGACAAATTCCGCGACCTACATTCGAACCAGGAATTTAGTGTTGAAGCATAACTTTGATTTTCAGTTGATTTGATGTTCAGGATTTTTTTAACCTGTTTTATGTTAATATCTGCTTGTCTCTAGTAGTGTCGCGAAGGAGTCTGGTAGGAACGAATGGTCGTTGCGCTTCCATTCTGTAGTAGAAGTCAGGGTCGACGCTTATCGGGTAGACGATGTAGCCACGCAGTCCACTGCCGCAGTCTTTGATTTCAAAGGTCGGAAGCCTTTACTTTATGATAATCTTCACGAACGAAGGAGATTGAGAAAAAAATTATAAACCTCAGCAGATAAGAAGGACGCTTATTTAAAAAAAAAAATGGTGTTGAGCAACACATCCGAGCGACTTTGAGTGGAAATAATAAAACTCTTAGAAGATGTTTATTTTTGTAATGCGTTGACGGCAGAAATAGTTTGTTTTTTAATGTTAAGGAACCATGTAACACTTCTTTTTTTTCTTTTTGGTGCACATAAATCCTAGAGATTGTGCAAAAGGCGCAAAATGACCTTAGTAGTTGACGCCAAAATTCCTAATAAACCAACCAACCAACCAACGTATACTACTGTAGTGCCAGAAAAGCCAAGTGGGAAGAAAGGTATTCAACTTAACAGCGATGGCGCAGTGGCTAACGTCAGGCCTCTGTGATTACTGGCTCGGATTCGATTCCTGTCGTTTATTTTTCATTTTTTTCTGTTTATCTCCATTATTTGTTTGCACTTTGCATAGTAACATTCACATACATAAGCAAAGATAGTGCGAATAGATCTTTAGCGTTTCTTTTTCATTTCACATGCCAAATTAACATCCGTTTTCCGTTTTCGGTTACTATGGGAACGGGTTTGGGAAGAGGGGAGGGGTGGAGAACGGATCCGTCATCGCAATGACTGTCCGTGAAAATGTACATTTTGCATATTTTTTGACCATTGGCCATTGATTCAAATCCTTTTGCAGAGAAGGTACAAATCCGTGATGACATATCCGTGCGGTCTCCTTGTTAGTGTCATTTCCTCACTTTAGCAGCGCTTGTACGAGATTACCCTATGTGGATGATTTACCAAACAGTCATTCTAAGATAGGATTGTTGCTTATAATGAGACTTGCTACATTAAACGAAGAAAGAACCTTCAGTTGATGAGGATCTTTAATTTTCGACAAACTTACGGCGCTTGCCAAGGTATTTACATAGATTTCTTCCATATCTTCTATCTATCTATATATATAACTAGCAGAGGACCCGGCGTTGCCCGGGATAATTACACATGTATGTAAACAGAATAATCTCAAAAACTTGTTTAAATAATAACTCAATTAATATAACACAGATCGAAGGGACTATCCATTCTATGAAAAATCCGAAAAACAGGAATTCTAAGTGATATATCCGTGGCTCTGACTTTGTTTTTTTGAATAAATTTTGAAATATCTTAAAAATAAACACATGAAAAAGCTTATGTTCATTGTTATAATTCTTTGAATAATTTTGTGCTCATTGAATTGCGCATTGAGACTATTGTTGATGCGAACACGACGGGCCTATTGTTGCATAAACTTTGCCTTGCATTGTTGGTCATGAGATATTTCTCATTAATATGCCCTGCCATAACCATGAATATCGATTTTTTATAAATAATTATTATTTTTTCGAAATCTGAGGTAACCGTGACCTTCCTCATGCCTTGAAGGTCATGTATGCGAAATTTTATCAAGATCGGAATAAAACAAACAAACAAACAAACCCACAAACAAACAAACATCCTTTTTTATATATATATAGAAGAAGGATGTTTGTGGGTGGGTTTGTTTTTTATGCAAATCTACAGTTTTATTCCGATCTTGATGAAATTTTCCATACTTGACCTTCAAAGCATGAGGAAGGTCACTGTCTACCTCAGATTTCAGAAAAATCATAATTATCGATAAAAAATCGATATTCATGGTTATGGCAGGGCATATTAATGAGAAATATCTCATGACCAACAATGCAAGGTAAAGTTTATGCAACAATAGGTACCAACAATGGTATAAACACGCAATGCACAAACACTCTGCACGGACCAACAATATATATCTCATGACCAACAATGCAAGGAAAAGTTTGTCTAACAATAGGTATCAACAATGGTATCAACGCGCAATTCACCAATAACAATGAGCACAAAATGATGATGCAATGTTAAAGCAATCTTTCCAAGAACTATAACAATGAACATAAAATGATGATGCAATATGGATAAGTTTCAATTTGTAACAATGCATAGAATTCCTGTTATTCAGGCTTTTCTTAGAAAAGAGAGTTCTTAGTACTTCATAATTTCTTGAAAATCTTTAAAAATGATCAGTAACTGGAGATAATGGAGAGTTAGCAGACTATTGAGAAAGAGTGGAAAGACGACAGAGGAAGCGGTCCTTTAGCTCCGTGCTGTATTGAGCAAATGGTAAGCATGTCAATAGAAGAATCGGCGATCGCTAGACTACACAAAGTGATGAATGGCCAAGTTTTGCTTCAACACATGGACAGACGATTTGAAATTGCAACAACATCAAGTGTACATCTGAAGTAAGATTACGTGAGTAAGAAATTATTTACACTACCAGTGGCATCCTTGGAGAGGTCCAGCCATTGTGAGCCTTTAAAAAACTTTTTTTCGAATTTTCATTAAGACTTTTTACTGTATTAATTCGAAGCATTTTCATGTGTTTATTTTTAAGATATTGCAAAATTTAATTTAATTTTTTAAGATTGTTCTGGTTACCTACAAGTGTAATTATCCCGGGCAACGCCGGGTACCTTTGCTAGTACAATATATATTGCTGCTTCCACTGTGCTACTTGCATTTGTAATTCCACAAACCCAAACTAAAAAGTTAAAAAAAAAAAGCGTTATAAGTTGAAGTAGTGTTTACACGTTCTAACACTTTGAGTGAGGTTGCTCAATAAAGAGTCTCAACTGATTAGCGTTTCAAGCCTCAAGGATAGGTTGAAATTTCTAGGCTTGTGAACGCCTTATAGAGGCATCCCAGCACACGTGCTATAGTGGATGGCTCAGGTGAAGAGGCAGGCAACCTAAGGGCTTTATTTCTCTCGAGTATTGGACGGTGTTGCGTGAGTTGATGAAGTACGTACGAGACAATAGCTGCTTCATGGTGCATCATTTTGCCACTTCCTCTCGTTCAGCTTTAACTACAATTCTGTTCGTTTGTGGGGATGGCTTTTGTCATTGGCTCCGTAGGTGGTGGAATGATATATGGAGGAGAAGTGACAGGTGTTTTTTTCTATGTAGGTTATGACATTTGCGTTACTTAAGTTGTCGAACGCATTTACGACCGTCGACTTTCTCCCTTTTTTGGTTTGGTCGGACTGGTAAGTGACCCACATGTCGCAGCATTTGTGAGTGTCAATGGGCTGACAAGGAACGCAGGCAGATCCATGTCGTCGTTGTCGTTTCAAAAAAGTGAAACGAAAACTCTCTTCTGTTTCGGAAGCTTCCTACTCTTTCCGGGTCAGTTCATTGGCCCACACGGATCCTCGTCGTCGTCCCACCAACCAGGTTGCCTTCTGTTCCGCCTTCTTCTTCTTCTGACAAGGCGGAAAATGAATGAACGGAGAAGAAATTCGTTTAGAAGACAATGCCTAATAATTTTAATGAGCGTGCTCCGAATGATAACATCCTAAAAGGAGCAATTGCAGTCTTGTTGTTGTTGGTGGTGGTGTTGTTAATATTTTATTCTATTTTTTTTTATTAGCTCTCTTCCTTCTTACTCTCTAGAGGCGTCCTTACAGGCTCACTCTCACTACTCGCTCGCTCGTCCATCGCTCTTTCTGATGCTTAGAATTCCATAAATACTTTGCTACTTTACTTAATTAGATAAAAACGTTCATTCAAAGTAGTCATTAGAGAAAGGGAAAAAATGGTATAAAGTAGTGAGATTATAAATAAAAAAATTCTTTGCCTTGTAAATGACGAATCCCTATGCATGTGTTAAGGTCGTTTTCACAGGTTATCATTTGAAGGGGAAAGTGTTGTGATGATTGTTAAATTCTTATCGTCGTCAAGGTTATTTCACGGGCAATTAACTGTGCATTTATTATTGCGCCTGAAGATTAAGAGTAACGGAGAGAGAGAGAGTAAATCAATAGGCCTAATTTTATCGGATTTTTTTGGTTTTACTCTCGAGTCGACACTTTAAAAAAAAATTGACACTTTCTTTCTAAAATGAAAATGTACATTGCAGATAGATTATTAGTTGAAGAGTTAAGCAGTGTTTAAAGATTATAATGGCCCATTGATCATTTCGGGTCGAAGCTATCTTCAGGGGCTATAAATATTGGAAATGAACAGATATCAAATTTGAAAGTTATCAATAAGTGATAAGAATTCTTGTGTAAACAATTGACGAAATTATATTAAGAAAACAATGACGTAAAAGAAGTAAAAAATTTAAAAGATTGCGTTTAATTTGTTGCCATAATAGGTCAACTTCTAAATCTTGTTTATTTTTTAATAGCTTGCCATAGGTTTGCTTGTGATTTTTTTTGGCTGTGTAAATTCTAAACCTTCTAGAATTTTACTTTGTATAGAGTCGCTGGTACATTTTAATACCTTTAAATGTAACAAAGTATGAAATTTTCGCGCTCAGGCTTTGAGTAGAGGTGATATTGGCTTGAAGCTCACGCCGGAACTGCAAAGTCACATGACCATTGTTGTCTGAGTAACAATTTTGGCCAGACTGTAAATAAAGGAGTTCGTCACACGAAACAATTTGAATGTGCGAGGTTTCAACAATATGAATTTAATTTTAGATGTGCGAACTTTGTGACAATATGAATTGAATTTGAAACTAATTACTGCGCGGATAAAATCTTGTAAATACATAATGCGCCAAAACTTAAGACTTATACAAAGACCCATACCTTTGCTAATAATTTACATCCATACTAATATTATAAATGTGAAAGTGTGTGTTTGGTTGTTGTTTGCTTGTCCTTCTTTCACATCGACGGAGCGACGGATTGTTATGGTTTTCGGTGTGGAGATAGTCAGAGGGCTCGAGAGTGACATAGGCTACTTTTTACCGCGGGAAAATATCTCTTTCCCATGGGAAACATCGCTTTCCTAAGTCCTTTTGGAATTCCCTGCTTTTGCTTTGTAATTCCCCTCAACAGATGGCGCGGGCGAGCGAAGCCGCGAGAAACAACTAGTGAAATATACAGGGTGATTCAAATCGTGTGTAAAACAATTTAAGGGGGTATTAGTGGTTAGATTAGGTAAAACAAAAAGTCCTATTATGGGTCCAATTTTTGTTTATTTTTAAGTTACAAGAAATATTCAAAGTGACCTCCTTGAGCCTGAATGCAAGTAGTTATGTCAACATACTCTGCAATCCATCAACAGATGGCCAACTACTTGAGCTGGAGTTTCTGCAGGAACGTCTGAATGCCCAGAGATATGCCGATTTCCTGGAAAACAGACTGCATGAAACACCTCTTGAAATCCGTCAACAGATGTGGTTCCAACACGATGCCCCCCCCCCTCATTTTAGTAGATTTTGTTACTGAATAGCTGAACATGCACTTCCCTAACAAATGGATTGGGCGCAATGGGCCCATAGCATGGCCACCTCGCTCACCGGACCTTAATCCACTGGATTACTATCTGTGGGGACATTTGAAACAAATGGTGTACAGTGTCCAGATAGACACACGGCCACAATTAGTGGCCAGAATAATAGCATCGGCTGACGAAATTAGACGTGATCATGAGGTCACTTATTCGACGATGCAATGTCTGCATTCAGGCTCAAGAAGGCCACTTTGAACGTTTCTTATAACTTGAAAAATAAAAATTGGGACCCATGTTAATAGAACTTTTTGTGTTTACCTTGACCTCTATAATACCCCCTTAAATTGTTTTACACACGATTTGAATCATCCTGTATTGTATGTTTGTCAAGCAAAACTAAATGAGTAAACTCGTTAACTTTCAAATATTATATCTGTTCATTTTCAATATTCATTTTATTATGTATCATATCCTCTGAATATGGCTTGAGCTGAAATGGTCATTGGGCCATATGTGCTGGTAACTTGTTCATTATATTAAACATTGCTTAATTTTTCAACGAATAATTCTTTCTAAAAGGCTTTTGCCAGTGCCGCTTTAAGAAAACGACAGCGAAAAGCTGGGAATCTCTTGACACTGACTCCCATTGGCTGGTGAATGTCATTCATATTGAGTTACGCGTATTGTCAAGAACGCACGATAAGGCGATTAATGAGAGCTTAAAACGCGTTGCTCAACTGCACCAACTTGATAAAAGAAGAGTAAAGTACGATCCAACTGAGGAGACTATTTCGAAACGCGTTTAAAGGTAATTTTTCCCCGTTTTTCCATCCATTGCTTTACACGGTGATTCATGACTCCCGTGACGTCACATTGGGTGATTATATCATGAAGAGGATAATTGCAGAGTTTGTCTGGTCCCAAATGACAGTCTCGAGAGACCAGAGACAGTTTTACAGGTTCCTTTTCTCTTTATACGTTAAGTTAAAAAAATAAGAGTGCTTTCCTTTTTTGTTTTCATTTTTAATGCCTATAATTAGAGAAAATAAAAACCAACTTTGATGGACTCAGGGAACCCGAAATATTATGAGAGAGGGAGAGAGAGAAAGAGACCAAAGGCTTTGGCAGGTGCTTTTAAAGGTCAATGGGAACATGACCAAATAGGAGATTACAATAAATTGAAATGGTGGAATGGTATATTCGACTCGCACTATGACCTAAAAGGAATTCTCCTTGCATACTAAATTTGATAGTATCAAATTTTTAATAATTATTTAAAAATAAAAAGCTCGATGTCTGTCAAATGGTTCTTTAATATTCAAAAATAACTCATCTCAATGAGAGACCGTTTCGGAGGAGTTATGTTAGCTGTAGAAACTTTGGTCGTATGAACATGGGAAAAAAAAATTCAGTCGTAGAGAGAGGAGGTCGCAAAAAAAACTTAATTCCAAAATGGCTCATTTATTTATTTATTTATTTATATGCATTCCAGTTGGAATAAAGTATAGTTAGGAAAGTAAATTGGAAAAATAATAAAAAATATAGAAAACCGTTGGGAATACATCAGTTACTGTATAAAAATGTTTGTTCAGGATATTATTATTATTATTCAGAGTAGGTTAGTCATGGTTCATTTGCCTGTTGATATAATGTTCCGTGATCATAGAAAGTAGGGTAGTTCGGTTGGTAGTGATATAGGTTTTTTGAATATTAGAGTCAATTTGTTGTCGTATTGGTGAAGGTAGTTCATTCCATAAATAAATTACCCTATTATAGGGAAAATGGTTAGAGAGATATTTCGATACCATGATTGGGATTTCGAATAAGCAGGATGATCTTTTAGGTGTAAGGCATTTGATAATTCTCATTGACAAGTCCGATGCGACGTATATTTGATAGTGTAGGAAGTTGATAATAGTTGCAGATTCGTGTAATTGGTGATTTTACTTAATTTGAAGGCTCTTCGTTTGATTTGATACGATTTAAATTAGATTGTGTGGTGCTTGCCCAGGTTATGACATTGTAGTACAGGATAAGGTTATTATTACGTTCGATAGCATTACTTGTCTGATTTCTGTAGCCGTAAGAAAAGTACGGAGATGTTTAAATAAATGGCATTTATTATAGCATCAGTTTGACTATTGAAAAGTAGACGAGAGTCAAAGGTGAAGCCTAATATTTTTATTGATGATGGTATAGGTGCGTTTTTAGATATTATTATAGATTTGAATTTGTCTTGATTTAGTTTCATTCCACGATGTTTGTACCATGTAACTAGCCACTTTATATTTTGTTCTATTTGCTTGTTTATGGTGTCTGAGCCTAGTCTTTAGGATGAAACAATTTATTTACAATTCATTTGTCCTATAAGATGACCTTTACCCTCACCTATTGACAATTTCCCGTTAATAAATAAATTTGAAAACGGTGACGTTAGTGCATGTATTTTGTTAATGAACCTCCCATAGTTTAAGCCTCCTCTGTTCATTTTTGGAGTTGTTGTTGTTCCGACCTATTTTCCACTGTTAGTCTCCTCCTCAGTGTTTTTTTTCCTGTACTTTTTTCGTGATTATCATCATGGTTGCTCTTTTCAAAGCCTTGAGTTCTTTTTTTTTTTGTTATTAACGATTATTATTATTTTATCTCGTAACTCTTTCACGGTTGTCTAGAGTTGATGCTTCGTGTTTTATTTCCCTTTTTCCACCCAGAAAGCAGTGCGTTTTTATTTTTAATTGCGGTCTCTTAAAGGTCTCGTTACGACCCCCTCACTGTGAGTGGAAAAAATAAGAAGAAAAGTAGTATGAAATGGGTTCAACCGTCAGACAATCGCCACATTCACTCTTTCTTTCTTTATTTCTTGTGGTTATGTGGGTTAATAACTTTCCACGAAATATGCCTCATCAGAAAAGGGAAATGTTCTTCATTGCCTGTTTCTTACCAACCGACAAAGCCCCTTTTACTATTTCTGTCTAATTAGAATGAAGGAAAAAAAAAAAGATGGAGAAAATCTGTATTTCGTTCCATTCCATTTTTTTTTTAATCCTTTAAGTCTGACCTAATGCTGGCAAAATTCTCTTTTCATTAGACTGGAGATAATTTATTGTTGCCACGTTTCATCTTTTTCGTTGTTTAGTAGCAATGTGATCCCAATTTTTCTTTTCTTAATAATAACTCATTTCGGTCGATTTCACATAAAAAGCGTCATCAAAAAGAGCGATCTTTTTAAATTTCCACTTCCAATGAAGTAACATAATGTTGAACTTTATTTTGGTGTCGCCGGTTTGAACAGCTTGTCGACCTGCGGCTCCTCTTCCGTTTTTCGTTATCACTTTTGGTCTTAAAATCTTAATCAGCTGCTCGGCAGAAAGGTTTTATACAGCATCTGAAAAAGAGATCACCCAATGGAAGATTTTATCTGTAAGCTCTATGCAGATAATCTGAAGCTTTATCTGAAATTGAATGTTTTGAAGATGCTAGAGAGTTTTAGAGACGTAATTTTAATTGAGCAATGGTTGCAAAAGAACGGTTTAAAGTTAAGCGCAAATAAATCCAAGACGGTCATTTTTTCTCGCAAGGGTAAAATAAAATTATTTTTAATTATTCCATAAATTCTTCTATCTGTAGGGCCACTAATGTGAAAGACAATTTATGATGCTAATGGTTCCTTCTCGAACATGCGAATGAGATTTTTATTGATGTCTCTAAGAGGAATGGATGCCTAGTCCGTCTTAGCAAAGTTCTTAGAAATTTTGACCTTAATGGTTACTTTATTTGGTATTTCGGTTGTTCCTAAGATTTTTTACTGCCTATTGATAGGGTTTACTGGTAGAAATTGTGGTCCCTATTTGAGAATTATTAAAAATTACATTTAATTTCTTCAGAAAATAAGATGGTTCTCCTCATCTAACTTGTAAGCTGGAGTGTATTGATGAAATAATAAAATATAAGTTTCGATTTTTAATTGAAGATTGTAACTAAATTTTTGGGAATTCTCCAGAATTGCTTGCTGCTCTAGGGCTAAAACATAATTATTCTTGCCGTAGATCATCGATCTGGCTAATGAATAGAAACCAACCAAATACTGTGGATAAACATCATAATACTGCGTTTTGTTTATTACTGCACAACCAATTGATAAATTTAAATGAAAGTTTAGGACAATAAGTATTATGGCCAAACACATTATCCATGCAAATTTTATGCAAATCTGAGGAGCAGTTTTTGGTTGATACTATAAACTTGAAAAAAAGATAGGACATACTGAAGTGGGCTGCCAGCTGCACTCTTGGTAATAAACGTATAAATACAAAGCTAATTAATAACTTTAATAGCAATTTCTGTTGGACGCGGCATAACACTCACCGATTTGGAAAAGGGCAAAATTACTGCCTATAACCACGACGGGAAATCTGTGGCAGAAATTGCACTCCTTATTGGTCGTTCTAGTCATGTGGTTACTGATTTCTGCAAGTTACGGTACGAAAAAATCAACCGGACGGCCGAAATGTCTAACACCACAAGATCAACGTCGAGTTGCTAGGTTTTGCCAGCAATGAAAAAATATCAGCAAGCGCTATTAAAGCAACAATTGGGACTCAGGCGTCCAGAAGAACCATCAATAATTACCTAAATGCTTGTCCACATCTTCGGCGTGAAAAATTAAAACAAAAACCCCCACTTACAACCCACCACAAAAGAGACCGCTTCCAATTTGCTAAAGAGCATATGAGCTGGACCAAAGAATGGGACCAAGTTGTTTTCAGTGATGAAAAGAGATTCAATTTCGACGGTCCTCATGGCTGGAATTATTATGGGCACGACATACGGAAAGAACCACTCTATTTTGCAAAAAGAGTGCAAGGCGGGGGTTCTGTGATGGTTTGGTCGGCCTTTAGCTCAACCGGGAAAGCCAACATCGTGTTTGTTAGTAGCAGAATGAACAGTGTCAAGTACCAACAACCGTTCACCAACCATCTTCTGCCACTGGGACAGCGTCTTGGGGGGTGAAAATTGGCAATTTCAACAGGACAATCCCCGTGTCATGCCTCCAAGTCAACGAAAGAATGGTTGGCACAGAACAATATATCTGTTATGACTTAGCCAGCAAGAAGCCCTGACCTTAACCCCATGGAAAACCTATGGGGCATTTTGGTTAGGGCTGTATACGCCAATGGCAAGCAGTATGATAACATCAGAAGCTTACAGGATGTCATATGCATCGCCTGGAACGAAATTCCGGTTTCAACCCTTCAAACCTTAGTCAAATCAATGAAAGAGAGAGAGAGTATTTGAAGCAATTTTAAAGAATGGTGGCAATACAAAGTATTAATTTTCCATTTCCGTCTATTTTGTCATATGTCCTATCTTTTTTTTTCACCAACAATATTGCTTCTTTTGTATAATTTGTAAAATTTAATGTCGAATTGTATAAAATGCTACAAACATATCTTTATTAGTAACAAAGCTTGTTCTGAAATTTCATTTAATCAATTGGTAATGAACAAAGCTTTAATTGTTCACCACAATAAAGGATAAATTTGTTGTGCTGTAATAAACAAAACACAATGTGTCCTATCATTTTTGCCAGGACAGTAAGCCAAAAAAAAAACCCCTCTTGTTCACAATAAAGGATAAATTTATTATCACATATACGTATTTCGATCACCCTGTGATCATCTTTCAGTGTGAACTGATACTAGCGGTTACAGGTTGCTCTTTTTTAATCTCAAACGACCAATCAGGGACAATGCAACTAGGGAGCGGGTTGACCAATCAGAGATCGGTACAACTATTTCGAATTATTACAGGATTAAACAAGTCAATAAGTTATAAGAGCTTAACATACAAGTAAATTAAAAGATTATGCAATTCCAAATTAATAAAAAAAACAGTACTTAAGACAGAAATACAAAGCTTGAACAAACAAGAGAAAAATAAAATTATACAAAAAACGAAAAAGCAAAGAAAATTAAGTGGGTTGATTCGTCAATAAATCGAAGAGTCGGGAATTGTATAAACATCCCATTGTATCCCGACGAAGTTCTTCCTTGAGTTTAACAGGGGGCCAAAGCTTCATCACGGGCTACCTCGTGGTATGGGATGGTACTTGGATGGAAATGGACTCGAGAAGGTTCGGAGCATCCACCTTCCCTACGCAAACATACTTAAAAAAGGCAAGTTCAGTCTTCATTCTACTGTCAGAGAGTGCACACAGATCTAAAGGTTTATCAAGATTCGGGAATTTCTGCTTCAGAAACCGGAAGAAGACATTTTGCACCCTGTTCAGTTTACAAGACTGGAGATTTGAAACCCCATTCCATAAAACAGAACAGTAGGACAAAATGGGTAAAACTAGACTCCGATAGAGCCAAAAAATGTAGAAGGGCACCTAAAGGCAGCGCCATTGCGCAGAATGGTACCAAGAGCTCTGTAATCCTTCAGACGAACAGAGTCAACATGGGAATTATAGGAAAGTGTGCTATCAATGATTAAGCCAAGATCACGGACAACTTGCACGTTTCCACAAACAATAGGAGAAATTGATAAAATTGGTCTTCTTTTTGTCCCACTTAATTTTAACGTTTTTGGTGCATTAATTGCAAGATCATTCTTCTCACACCAATGACATGATCTGTAAATGCCCTGCTGAAGCAGGTGAGCATCAAGACTATTTTCAATGTTACCAAAAAGTTTCACATCTGCATACATCAATATATGGGAGTTTCTTACCACTTCGGGGAGGTCAGCAGCGAAGATGACAAATAATAAAGGCCGTAGGACAGAACCCACGGTGAGGTCTGTAAGGCAACGATGAATGATGTCGTATAGATACAGGAAAGAACGCATTATCCGAACGAATCTATTAACAATCCCATACGCATGCAATTTTTTAATTAGTAACTCATGATTGACAAGACGCGAACGCCTTTCGCATATCAAAGTAGAGCACGTCAAGTTGCTGGCAGTGGTCAAGAGCATCATGAACCTGAGTATGAGAGAAAAAAATTGCTCACAAACGGAACGCATTGATGTACGCATTAGTTCTTGATACATTTCAAGCATTGATGCCAAACAAAGAAGGAAAACAATAGTTTTTTTATATTCCAGTGAGCACCTTCAAGAGTTTATTTGGTGCAGCTGCTGCATTCAGATATATGGCATTTTGACTTTTTCATTGTGGTACAGTTTTTAGAGATTGGTAGCGTGCTTAACAAACGAAGATTGCAGCATCCAAGCATAAACGAAGAAGCTGTGGGATTTTTAAAAGGCAAATCAGTGAGGCAATAGCAACTGTTAATGCTGCCACGCTTCCAAGAAATGACAAGAAGTCGAATATCGTCCTCTTGAAATCTCTCCGCGACGAACGGTGCACATCTTGTAAGGTACTGAGATGAGTTGCTGATTCGAATAAAAATAAGTGCTTCTTTCCATCTTGTATTATTAAGTTTTCATCATATTAATGTTTGAAATGTATGATCAGGGAATGAATGAACCTCCTGCATGTCTGTGTTTGAAAGTTTCTAATGGCACAATAAAAAGGATGCTTTCTGAACATGCCTGTAGCTTAATAATTCTCATTGAGTTGAGATTTAAATTCGTTCCAGTTGTCATAGAGAGATAAGTCGTGATTTTGGGCATTTCCCAAAGAGGTTAAGAGATGGCCACTCGAAGGTTAAAAAAAGTGATTCTTATCCGGTGTCCCATTCAGACGAAAGAAGATTGAAGTGTGCGGTCGGTTTATTAAAAGAAGAAAGTGGGGTGGGCAAGAAAAAATGAGAGCAAAATTTCACTTTGGGATCCATTTACAATGTTGGGCGGGGGTGGGTGGTGGTGGAGCTTGCTTAAAACAGTAGGCACTTATCTCCTTGTCCTCCATCGTTAACCTACATTCTTGAAGAGCGTTCCATTTCAATAATGGAAGCATCTGTTATTCAACTGACAATGGCACAACAGAAAAGATAAAAATGAAATAATAAAGAGTGAGTAAGAGTGTGTGAGAGAGTTCAAACATCCATCCGTTTCAGATGTAGTGGCGATTAGGGAAACGCAGGCGACAGTTCGGTCCTTCAGCTCTTCTTTCTGGTCGTAGGTTTGCATCCTGAGACCTGCTTTGTCTTTCAACTTTCATTGGGCACAGTTCGTTGTCATGATTCGTTTTAACGACATCAGGTCGTTTCATAGAGAAAGAGATTTTATCGGAGATGCTTTTGTACGCACAATTAGTTATTAAATCTGCTGCTGCTGTTATTCTTTTTTTTTTTGCCTAATCTGTTTCTGGGTCATTTGCACATAAAAGGCACGAGGTCAGGGTTTAAGAGAAGGCAATAGAATTATGTGTAACACATGTGGTGTGCTCGTTTTCGAGTGTACTTTAAACTTTGCTTCTTTTGAAGGGAAGAGTCGACTTTAATTATTCGAAAAATTAATAACGACACGATTGCGAGACAGTTCCATGGATCGACCTTGTTATCGAGCTTATGGAAACACAAAGAATTTGTTAATTTGTTTGTCTTAAGGGGAGAATTCAGAGTAAATTTGGTCAATTTCAAACTGGTTCGAGTCCAGGTCGCGGTCACATTAGTTGGAAATAATTTAAAATTTTTAATATTATATAAAAAGTTTAATAACTTTGACTTTTTTTTCTCCGTTATTTTCTTTATTATTGTTATTTATTATAGATATTTATTTATTTTGGAATCGATATAGATATAATGAAAATATACTTCTGTTACTACATACAATGTAACTAGAGAAATAGTATTTAGAATTTTGTCAGGGGATTCTTATACAAGGTGAGGCATTTATCTTGAGACAACTGAATATCTCGGAAACTTTCTAGTTCTCGAGTCCGCCTGGTCGTGGGTTCGAATCCCGCCGTGGGCATGGATGTTTGTGTTTGTCCCGGGCTGCGTACAGATATAACTTGTGTAAAAGGCGCAAAATGACCTTAGTAGTCGACGCCAAAATTTCTAACAAACCAAACCGGAAACTAAGCATTGTACGAAAAAAATGTCCAAAATCAAAAGGGAATTATTTCGCGGGGGAAATTCATTAGTTAAAAAATTACCGCCCCCCCCCCACCCTTGTGAGCGGGACTGGGGGGGAGGGGGTAACTTTGAAGTCTTAAATAGGAACCCCTATTTTTAATGGTATATTCAGATTTGTACACAATATTCGAATTGTACACAATACATACGCGTAGACTGTCTCCATAAGACTGCTGCCCCCAAAAGTTTACCTGTGCACTAAAAAATTTTGAATTTTTGAAATTCTGACTTGGGATTGTTAAAGACCATCAAAAAGTAGAATAGGAATGTCTGTAAGACCCACTCTATCTCTTTGTCTTCATCGATAAAATTGGCTTCAAAACTTTGAGGGCCTCTATCTCCTAAACGGTTGGATCAATTGAAAAAACACCAAGAATAAAACATTTCTCGAATATTGTTACAATCTGAATATACCATTAAAAATAGGGGTTCCTATTTAAGATTTCAAAGTTACCCCCTCCCCCCAGCCCCCCTCACAAGGGGGGAGGGGTAATTTTTTAACTAATGAATTTCCCCGCGAAATTATTCACTTTTGATTTTGGGCATTTTTTCGTACAATGCTTAGTTTCCGAGATATTCAGTTGTCTTAAGATAAATGCCTCACCCTGTATATCACCAGCAGCTATGCTTGTTTGAAAATCGTTAATAGTAAATAATTTTTGTTTCGTATTTTAGGAAAAGTATTTTGAGATCATTAAGAAACATGACTTATGAGCTAACCATACCAGCTCTGTTTAATTACTAAGTTTAGTTAATTTCCAACAAACTCATCACGATTTTGATATTTTACATGTTCTGCCCCCCTAAAGGCTAACGTAAACATTAATGACAGAGAATTAGCGTTGAGCTATGACGTGAGCATGACCAGCAATTGTCTGCAAGTTTTAGCAGTTTTCCTCTTAACTTTATCTTCTGAAATACGTTGGATGAATGGAGGAAATTTTTCACTTTTGAATAATAACGAGTCCTAAAGAGGAGGAGGAGGAGGAGCATGTGCTCGGGTGGGAAAGGGCAAGAGAAATTGGATCGGTGATCCCTTCTCTATCTTTGCCGTTGTTCATTGTGTGTCCCATTGTACGAGTTAGCTCTTTGCCAGGGAGGTCATTTTGCGAGATACCTGGCAACGATAATGGCGGTGGTGGTGAGAGTGGGTGTAGGAGGAGAATGGAGACGTGCGACTTAATTGCACTCAAAATGCTTTTATATGTTTATACTTTTTTTATTCTCAATATTCGATGGGAGAGGGGATGTTTTGATGATGATGATGAATGGCGCAATAAGAGTGGGCGGCATAATTTTCAATAATTTTCTGAGCGGTGCTTTCTTCGTTTTTTGCTTAACTCCGCGTGGGCTTAACCTAGCTGAAGGTAAATGAGTAAGTAAATAAATAAATCACGAGACAAACGCTTTCTTTCTTGCAATAGTTATGCGTTGATTGTGGTTGCATGATGCGTTCTTCTTATTTTGCTTTTTCTGCTCTAATTCCTCTTGTCTCGATGATTTTTCTGAAGGTAACCACCATTATGGACAACAACAGCAACAACCTTCCTTCCTTCCTTCTTCCCTTCTTTTTCTCCTCCTCCTCGATGCGTTTCATTTTCCTAAACTACTTCTAATTGGACTGGATAAGAAGGAAAAAAATTGGGCTTAAAAAAGAAAATGAAGTTGTTCGTAATCATCTTTTCCATCGGTGCGTTTTTATAATAATCTCCCTCTCGTTTCTTTTCCATTCTATCTTCTTTCGTTTTCCTTCTCTCTCGACAACTTGTTTAATTATTTTAAAGAGTTTATGTTCCTGTGTATTTTAACTCCTTTTGAATAGCAGCAATTTTATAGACCAAATCGATCCAAAACTAGTTGACTAACAAACTTTTATGGAATAACAGTACATCGGGTAATTACGCATATCTATTGACAAAAAGCAAAAGGATCAAGGATGTTGTCATTAAATTTGTTTTATAAACTGATGTATTGTTATTCCATAATAATAATGTTTGAGGTATAAAATAAACATGTATGTTAAAAACAAAACAATATTGTTTAATAAGGTGACGCGTTTCGACTTAATCGTCATCTACTGCTTGATTACGAAGGTCAGACTTGGTATACAATTTCAAGCAACAAGGATGTAAGTGAATAAATAGCCAATCAGGATTTTTGTGACATGACATAATGGCTCACTTCATGATTGGGTATAACATTAAATAATATTACGGATAATATTAGAATAAGAAAAATCCCAATTGACTTTATTCATTTAAATCTTTGTACGAAAGTAGATACAAGGTCTTATTAAACAATATATTGATGCTTGAATTCCATTTAATTGTTTAATAAATAAACTCCAATAAATTATTCATGTTGTTTCATAATAGCCATCTAAATCAAAATTATAAGAACTTTTGACGCTATACTCTTTCTTGATGTTAACATTGCAATCTTAAACACATTTGAATTCCTTCTTCATCTCTTTGACTCTTTGAGAGAGACTGCGTGCTATTAGAACTCATTTCCTGCTCGTAGTTAATAATTCTTGGAAACGAATATTCTATTACAGCATCATCTTAAAAATATTGTTGCATCATCATTACATCGGTTTCCATGACACAATATTTCCCCAGCGTTGTTATGGAACTATAGGGCAACAATAATTTAGATAAAATAACTCTCTTCTTGGGTGGCATTGGCTGTACATGATCGTTTATGTCTGTGCGCTCTGCAATCCCAACAATCTGAGTGGAATTATTCACTAATCTGGTAATCCGTTTTGGCAATTGCACTCTGCTCTCGATGTCTTGAAGCAAAACTTGGCCATTCATTACTTTGTGTGATTTAGCAGTCGCCGTTTCTTCTGTTGACACGCTCACCATTTGCTCAGTTGCAGCCGTGTGCTGGCGAAACCAATACAGCACCGAGCAAAGGGAATGCTTCCTCTGTCACTTTTCCACTCTTTGTCAATAGCCTGCTACTCTCCATTATCTTCAGTTACTGCTCATATTTAAAGATTTTCAAGAAAATATTAAATTCTAAGAACTATCAATTCTAAGAAAAGACCGAACAACAGAAGTCTATGCATTGTTACAAATTGAACCTTATTTATAGAGCAAAATATTTCCATTGTTGGTCATGAGATCCCTCTTATTTGTATGCCCAGCCGTCATTAGAATATTATTTTTTTGAAATCTTAGGTAGACAGTGACCTTCCTCTTGTTTTGAAGTTCAAGTGTGCAAAATTTTATCAAGATAATAATAAAACTGTAGATTTGTATAAGATACAAACAAACCTACAAACAAAAACCCTCTTCTGTAAATATATGATTTGTAAATATGGTAGCGTTTCATGTTTTTTGCGTATTTTGTTTTGTTGCTCGACCATTTCCTTTATTGCTTCCACTCGAACAGCCAATTCAAACGTTGGTCAGTAAAATGAAGCAAGAACCAAATTAAATCTTGAAAGAAAAAAAAAATGTTTATTCAAAGGGATCGTAAACTACACGCTTTCTTCCGACTTGTTTGTTTTAAATCGATTAAAAAATAGTTCCCTTTCCAAGTTTTTTTTTTTTTTTTTGTTAAATTTCTTGGTGGAGAAGGGGGCAATGGCGGTTGGTTTCGGTTGGTCGCCTTTAATTTCTCGCCGACCTTGTCAAGGCTCTCTCGGCTTCGACACGTCAGCTTCCCCTCTATTATACAAGTACAAGAAGTGGTAGTAGGAATGGTAGTTGCCTTTGGAGGAACCACTTCCTTTCAGGCGTTCTTATCAAAAAATGCTTTCAGGGTTGTCATTTTCTTCCTTTTTTTTGTAATTCCAATATCCAGAATCGAGGTTATTCCCGAATGAAATTGGCTGCAAAGGAAATTTAATCTTGAAAAAGAATTTATCTTTGAGGAAGTATTTTTGTATTGAAAAATTTAATTTCTTTTTCGAGATTTTTTTAATCATTTGTATTACTATTAAATAAATGCATTCAGCACAGGATAGTAAGACGTCTTCTTTCCCCTCCCCCACCCTCTCCATGTTATCTGTATACAAGACGTCTTCTCATACCTCTTATTATCACTTTCAGGATAATTTTTTTTTATTATCCTCTTTGCTTTGACAAAGGATAGCGCCTCTCCTATATGTCAGCTTTATTTTTCAGGGTCTTACCACCCAGTGTTGAATTTTTATTTTGTATTAATAGTTTATAGCTGCAACTTTTAAAATGTCGTCCGTAGTTATTAAATATTGTGGAAAAGTGGTTCTCTCAATTTTTATTTTACTTGTTTGAAGTTATTTAGATTACACGAGACGAACAACTTTCTTAGGTCAAAGGGGACCGTATGCGCCCAAGGTGAGGTATATAATATGCATTTTAATTTTCTTCGTTTCAAAGAGAAGATTGATTCGTAGTCAGTAACCATTGTAAGATGATGTGGATTGTGCAGAGCCGTAACCAAGTATTTTAATATGCATTTTTACTTCAACAATTGTATGGAGTATTGGTCAGTTGCTATTTTTACACGTAACAGATTGATTTCTCTATATTTGCATAGTTTAATAAACTTTCAAATAAATTATTTAATTTTTTTTTTACTTTTGTCATTCTCCGCTGAAGATAGGTACCTGGTACCCGAAGTACGTATCCGGTATTTCAATTCTCCTTATGGATTAGAGGTATCCCCTTTTTGGTTGCGTAGTTGATTAATAACCTTAGCTCTGTGTATATAAAAAAATGTATAATAAATCGATTCATTTAAATCATAAATTCGGGCAAAAAACGATGTCATCGACATAGCGCCTGAAAGTAAATTCATTAGTAACAAGCGGTGACCACATGAGTAAGAGAAGTTCACTTTGGAGTTCCAATTTTGAAAGAAATACAGAAAATGGGAAGCAAAAACTACCATTCCACAATAAAAAAAAAATGAACTCAGATGTACGTTTCGAAGGCAAATCTTTTGTCATGAGTGAGAAATTACAAAACGAAAAGAAGTCTTTGCCTTCAAAGTGTACATTTGAGTTTTATTTTTATTTTTTTTTATTGCGAAATAGTGGTCTTTGCTTCTCCTTTTCTGTAGTTTGGTATCACAATTCTGGTCTTTACTTCATTTTGATATTTACTTTTATTTATTTACTCCTTTATTTATTATTTGAGAGCTTTCGAAGTCCATTCTTACTTTTCAGGGAAGGAAATAACCTTTGGTTCTTTCCTTTATATACATTTTTTTTGAATGAGGCATTGATCGTGATCGTCGGCTCCTTCTCTTTTGTGGGTGCGATCGGATGCAGCGATGTCGATTAGTGTTGTCCGATAATTATCGATTGATCGGTTTTGTTCGCATTGCACTCGTTTGCTCCTTTTCGTTTATCACCTGAGATGAAACGCACGAAAACCAGGTCGTCTCATTGTCTTCTTGTCAATCGGTTATTTATTAATTGATTTCCACCTTTGAGAAAGGGTGACGTCACGAAAGCGTTGCATTCGTTTCACACGGCCCTCCCTCGTGAGAAATAGAAAAGAAAAGCGACGACGACGTAAATTGGAACGCACCTTTTTTAAATGAGTTTCAATTTATTTTTTTTTTAATTTCTGTTCCGTGATGATCTGTGTGGGTTTTGATTTCCCTTTACCAATTTGTAAAGAATTTCATTTATTTTGAAGAGAGCAATTACGAAATAAGAAACGGAAGAGCAGAGGAGAGAGAGAGAGAAAAATAAAAAAAGAATAGTCAATTGCATGTCTTAATCCAGGAAGCTTTACACTTAATTGGCGTACACGTAATTGATATCCTACTTATAATTTGTGAATTACTATTATCCTCCTCTTTATATTTGTAAATTCTCTCTCTCTCTCTCTCTCTCTCTCTCTCTCTCTCTCTCTGTGGCATTATTTTTGAAACGTTAAAATGAAAGTTCTTTGCAATTAGGAGGGTTTCCTCTTATGGACGCTTTTAGAGTTTATTTTAAATCTCCGAGTCTCCATTTTAATCTGCAATCGTGTAATTAACCCTTTAGAAGACGGAAATGGCTCGAAAATTCCACTAGTAATGAGGTATATGGTATAAGCAGGCTAATTCGTATTTTATACAGGGTGATTCTGATAAGTGTAAGCAATGACAGAGGTGATTAGAATGAACATTTTCTTTTAATGCAATGTGGGTCCGAATTTGAACAGAAATAAAAATGCCGCCACCAAGATCAACAAGTTAATCACTCAGGTTCTGCAAGGCCTAGAATAATGAATTTGGAGGAATAATAGGGTATATAAAATCAAATTTCGATCCTTCTCAAATTTTACTCGCAATATTATCAAATCAACTAAGCAAGTTTATTTTGATCGTTTCTTTCATAAAGCTTCAAACTGTAAACATAAATGGAGAGCAATCAACCGATTAATTCATGGCTCTCGCTCACCAACTATTCCTTTTTCTGACCCTACTGTAATTACCCCAACTTTGTTAACGGAGTTTCTGGAAACACTATTACCTTCCACTAGGAATGAACCCAACTTAATATTACATTACCCGTATGTTACTTCCTCTGTTCCTCGTTCCTTTTTTATCTCACCAACCTCCCCCGAAGAAATTATAAAAATTATTCGTCAACTAAAACCTTCGGTTAGTATTGACCCCCTCGGATTTCGAGCAGATATAATAAAATCAGTAGCCTCTAGCTTAGCAACTCCCCTGTCTCACATTTTTAACACCTCTATTGTTTGTGGAACCTTTCCTAAAAGTCTTCGACGTGCTAAGATTATCCCTATATTTAAACAAGGAAATTCAATGGACTTTGGTAACTATCGACCCATCTCAATTGTTCCTATATTCTCTAAAATTTTCGAAAAACTCTATTTTAGTCGTTTATCTAACTATGTGTTTAGTAAAAAAATAATCTCCTCGACACAACATGGTTTTACACCAAAACGTGGCACCGACACTGCTATTTATGAATTAATGGAATATATAACAATGAATATGACCGAAAGCAGGCATGTAATTTCTATATTCCTGGACTTCTCAAAAGCCTTTGATTCTGTCCCAATAAACCTCCTGATTTATAAACTTTCCAACTTCTATAACATACGGGGTCCCCCACTAAACTGGCTAACTGAATTTTTAACCGATCGACAGTATACTTTAACTTTAGGAAATATAACTTCCAGAACTTTAGTGCGTAACCTAGGTGTTCCCCAAGGATCAATACTATCACCGCTACTTTTCAGCCTTTTTATAAACGACCTATCACATGCTCTTTCGCCCTCTTTCACTATCTTGTATGCTGATGATGTTACTCTCTCTTATGCTGATAGTACAATTGCGAATCTACAAACTTCTATCAATCAATCCCTGATTATCTTAAGTAATTGGATCCAATTAAATCAATTATCTCTTAACCTTAATAAAACTAAATACATGTTCTTTGCACAACGGAATAAACAATCTGTACCTCGTGAATTACCCATTTACTACAATTCTCAACCTCTATCCTTTACTGAAACTTTTAAATTCTTAGGATTGCATATATCCCCTGATTTATCATGGAACAATCACGTAAAAGAATTATCTAAGACTCTTAGTAAACGACTTGGCATAATCTCGCAACATCACTATCTTCCATCTAGAATATTATTACTATTATACAGTACACTGATACATTCAACTATCTGCTATGGAATACAGTTCTGGGGCTCTACCTCTAAATTTAACTTAACAAAAATCCTACGCATCCAAAAAAGGTTTCTTAGGATTCTTCTGAAGCTCCCAATACGTTCTCATGTATCGCCCTACTTTGAATACTATAAAATATTAACTATTTTTCAAATATATATCCAACAATTACTTACGTTTATATTTAAAATTATTAATGGACATTTAATTGTATCTAATCCTCCAATAATACATCATCAACAAGATTTTCACAATTACCCTACCCGATTTGCCTCCTCAATAAGATGCCCATTGACCCGTCGAAATTATCATAACAACTGTGTTTCTGTTGCTGGTATAAATTGGTGGGCCCGTGTACCTGAACATCTACAGCAAGCTCCAACCCCTGCCTCATTTAAAAGAAAGTTAAAGCCCTTTCTAAATACATCCAACCTCTCCTCTTCCCTCTAATCTTAACCTTATATAAAATTATTCTTTGCCAATGTATTAATAAGATTGTATCATTTCTTATATATATATATTTTGATAATTTTTGTTGATAATTAAATTTATCTACTTAATAATTTGCAACTTTATATATATTTTATATTCATTAAATTAGACTGTCCTTCACTTCAAAAAACTGACATTAACCCATATTTATTTTCTATTATCTATTTTTTTTATTTATTTTTTAAAAATTTTATTCTGTATTCTTTCTGCTACATCACGTTTGTAATTTGAATGATGGAGCCCCTAAGACCTAACTTGTCGGTGTAATACCATACTGGTCTTAGACGAGCTCCGATGTACTATACTTAACTAATAAATAAATAAATAAATAAATAAAAGTCTATATACCGTTAAAATTTGATGGAATTCCAACGAGTAGTTTCCGAGTTACGCACTTAACATCGTAACACGTGCTGGTTAAAACTCGCATGTGAGCACTGTTACGATTTTTGAGAATCGCCCTGTAAACTTGTAAGTCATTCAGACGATGTGTTTGCTAAAGAGGTGCTCGATTTGGCGTAAACTTGAGTGAATCCGCAAGATATCACTACTTATTTACAGTAAGACCCCGACTTACGTCATTTATAACTTGCCACCACTATTTCGGTGTTAAGTCGCTTGTTTCCCCACTTACGTCAAAAAATGCGATTTTCCCCCAGAAAAATTATAAAAAATGCAACAGTGTTCGGTTATTATCGTGAATGTTTCGACTTACGTCACACTTTTCGGGAACCAATTAGTGCCGTAAGTCGGGAGTCTTACTGTATTTTGATGAAAATGGAGTTTTTCTACTATAATATTTAATATAATCCCATTTTAAAATAATAAAGAAATGAATTGTTCATAATCTATTTATTTAAGTCCAAGGGTGATTCTTTCGACAGTTCGTTGGAGAAAACTACTTCATTTTGGCCTTAAATGAAAGATCTTATTTGTCTGTAGATTTGTCAAAATTAGCTTTTGTATTCATAATGATTATTAATTAGCGGCAATTTACAATTAAAAATATGCTTCTGCACAGGCGTGGTAGAAGGCTGTTCCTTTAATTAGCGCGGAAGCGTGCAATGTTCTCTGCTTTTAAGCTGCTTTATTATTCTATTTGTTGCTCTGACGAGTTTTTATTTATTTATTTTTTAATTAAAGGGATGGAGATTAATAATAAGATCTAACCTAACCTTACCGTCAAATTTTGGCGGGTTCCATTTAGAATTTATAATAACCTATCCAATCTTAGACTGCACAAACTAGTAAACATCAGAAAAGATAAAATTAACAAAGGTTGTGCAGTCTAAGATTAGATAGATTATCATAAATTATTATGAACAATTTATTTATTTATTTTATTAAAATAGAATTCATCTTAATATTATAATAGAAGACATCACTAATTTTTGAATATTACTGATAAGTTATAATTTTTTGAAAACTTGATTAAAAACTCCACACATAATCTCATAAATACTTACAGAAAATATTTTCTTCACTCTATTTAACTATAATAGTTACCGTATTATTTGATCCCATCTTTGGAACGAGCTGCCACCTAACATGCAATGATGGAATGCGCCAACTGAACTGGGTTATTTATTCCTGCCATGTCACTGCTGTAATTTCTTATTGAATTTTTAATAAGCAGCAATCTTAATTTACATTAGATGTTTATCCCAGATGGGTTTCATCTCATAAAAAATCATAATGTAACAACTACAATCCATACCCAAAGAATCAAATATGAGTTAGAGAGCTAGAATTTGATATAGAAAGCACTGAAAATGTCAATTTGTAAGCTTTGTAAGCTTCATCCCATTCAAGTTTCATTTTTTAGTACTTCCTTTTTGTTAAGCATGAAAAATATATGACTACTCTTTTGGAAACTGAATCTATCATTAAAATTCTTTCTAATACATAGTACATAGTGTACTTAATTAGTATATGATCAACTAAAATTCTATACATAAAACACATTCGAACACAGGTTGATGAATGAGCGAACAAAATGAACTGCGTTAAAACCCTAGAATTCCTCAATTCAATAGTGTTAAGGAAGATCAAACAATCATTAGCAAACTTTGGATAACCATAAAGAAACTTTAAGCTAATGGCTATGACAGGGGCAGGCAAACTTTTTTATGAAAGTTTTTTAACCTTTTCTAAGATTTTTATTATAAAGTGCACTGTTTCCCTAAAAATTATTTCAAATTTAAGTTGCTATTTCTGGCTGCTCTTGCGTATATTTCTAAAAAATCTCCCGAGCCGTATAGAATATGGTAGCAAGCCGAAAAGAAACTGGAAGCGGCCCGCGGGCCGCAGTTTGCCCACCCCTGACCTATGATAAGGAAGATACAAAGAAAATTAAAGTATGAAGAGAGATCGAAAAAAAATAACATCTATATAACAAGATATTAACCCCCCCCCCCCCCCAGGAGGATATAGGAAAGAAGCTCTGAGTTCATCTATTTGCTAAATCCCCTTATCCGCGTTTTTTAATTTCGTTTTTTTTAAAATCAAAAAATTGATTTTCTCGAACTAACTATTTAGAAAATGTAAAAGTTCTATTTTCGTCTCTTATCATTTCCGATCGAATGACATATCACATGCCATATATTTGCCATTTGCAAACGCAAAAAAGTTCTAAAGACCACGGGAGTGGGATACCCCCACAACTCCGACTCCATTTGGGCAATTTATTACAAACTTCTTAGTCTTCTTGCCTAGAGGAATCTGCATACCAAACTAAATAGTGATATAGATAGGACATGCTCATAGTATGCTACATTCCGAATTTTAATATCTTTTACGTCAATAAATATAAGAATACAAAGGGGACAAACAGACGGATAGACGGACATTTTAAAACCTGTAAGTAGCTCTATTCTTCCGCTACTTAATATTGATGGCTACGAATTTAATAATTAATTAAAAGGTAGTGCTGCTTGGTCGAGATTTGCCCATTCAGGCCTTCCTCTCCCCTTGAAGTTCTGCGGCGACGCGGCTACTCTCCCACCGGCGTCCGGGAACAATGGAAACAGGAACCGGAAGAAGGGACGGCGAGTGGCCCATAAATCATTTGTCAACGGTTTATTGCTCGGTGTGGACGGGGCACCCAAGGTTGTGGAGTCGGCGCGTGTATTTTGGAGATGACGCTTTGATTTTTTTTCACCCTCCTTCGCTTCGCATTTAGGTTTGTGATGTCGATTTTGTGTTTTCCGTGTCCCGTGGGAGCGTGACTTTGTGAGACTCACGGAAAGGGAAAAGCGTTAAGAGTAAAGGGAATCTTATTCTCATTGCCAGGAGAATGGTTAGAAAAACGCTTGGGAATTCATTTCTGTCCAATTATAGAAAACGTTCAGTTTTGAACAGAACGTTCAATCCACGAGTGCTTTTGTAATCATAGTTCGAACGAAACGGCGTTTTCTCGTTCCTGATGAAGATTACACGGAGCAAAATTTATGAACTATACCTATAGGTAATAGGGCTCTGGAATACAGTCGATGAGCAGAGAAGATAATGAAGGCCACGAGCGAACTGTAGGGCCTCCAGGGATGGGGGATGTGGAAAAAGCAACGACAGGAATTCGTGGTTTGAACTCCCTCTTCATCCGGGCTCCCCTTTGGGCCCACTGACTGACAGACAGAGTGGAGTGGATTCTGGGCTGCCACTGAAATGACCATTTGACCCCATGGCTGTTGCGGGTGATGGCATGTTGCGCGCAGACAATCGCTTTTAGGCAGGAAACAACAACAAGTGCTAAGTCAATAGGCTCAAAAATTTTTTTCCCAGCTGAAACCCGCCGAAGTCAGTTATACCATTGAAATTAAATTTGAATTTTAGCGGATTTTTGCATAATTTTATTGTAAAATCCGCTAAATTTAGCGGAATTTGAGTTAAGCTGGCAACACGATTTAATAGGAATTTGCCTTTCTATAATAATACAGTAAGTACGATTTTCGCTTCGTACGTTTTCCCGCTTCTTAGGCAATTTTTACTTGGTCCTTACGAAAATCTTATCAATAATTTTACGTAAAGCAACTTCAACTTTTCCCACATCCTACCTTTTTAATGCAGTGTTCCACTTGAAATTTTCTCGTATAAAAGTACGCTTTTTTTGGTTGCTGCACTTTTATGCCTTTCCCTCACTGTTCCTGATACCTTCGGCATAGTGTCACGGAGAGCTGCATTATTTATTGTTTTCTGAAGTGGACGACGACACTACTGTGTGTCTTCCTCAAATGAAACTGTGAATGCACTAAACACTGTTAAAATATTTTTCGTATCAAATGAAAAAGAACAATTACATCTGCAGTCTTTCTCGGATCTTGAAATTTTTAATCAAAACCAAAAACAACCGAAAATCGCCGATTTTTTCCGACACTGCAGCATAACAGGAATAATATAAATTTGAATTATTTGGTATATCGTGCAAGGGAAAGCAGTCTTTTGAATCCGTGGCCCTCTGCGGATTCCTGATCGTGAGGAGCACTTAACGCACACACACATTTGAGTCTTAAATGTTTTTAATAGTTTCTCAGTGGCTTTTTTTTAAATTTATTTTTTAATTTTTCCTTCGTCTCTGGTATGCTAATGTTTTTTAGCCTGAATGAGTTATGAGACGGGAGAGCTCGTCATATCAGACGCCAGAAATTCCTTTGGAGAGCAAAAAAATAAAAATGGCGCGTTATAAAAACGTGGAACTTCATTAGTCTTGTTTATGTTTGGAGCTCGCTCTTTCTTTCCGTTTGCCATTCGAACTTCTTGGCAAACAAATGCGCGCTCTGCTGCTAGGGGTCGGGGGTTTGAGCCCCGGAGGGCCCGAAAACTGCATTCCATCGGATGCTCTCACCTGGATCTGGATGAACCCATCTCTCACGGATGATGACATTTCCGCGAATACGTTGCTCTCCTTCTGACGTCAGCGAGGCCCAGGTCTATTTCCAGTGGTTTGGTTTGGTGACGGACGGGTTTATCGCTCACTCATCGGAAGCGGGCCTTTGAATTAATATTATCATGAGTACACTCTTCTCATAACTACCCTATCATTGTTGACCCTTTCAGTCTGATTCACATCACGTGCATGACCGGTGCGCGTTTTTTTTTTTTTTTTTTAAATATATATATATATATATTTAACTTTTTGGTTTCTCCGGGGCATTGACGATGAAAGATAGTTTGAAACAATACTCGGACGTTGAAAGAAAGGTGGATCCTGGACTTGAATCTAGTCCATTCCCCCCCCCCCCCTCCTTCTCTGTTATTATTTTTTTGGAATAAAATAACGAGCATTTTAGAAACAATCGTCGATAGTGAGTTTAATAATGAATTGTATTTATTGGCAGGACTAAGAATGCGGGCCAACCTACTTTTGCTTTTTAATTTTCCTCCGGAACCAACAAAAGAAGGAACAGCGGCAACAACAAATATTTATGGCTCACCAGATTGTGTTGTCCTTTTATGTGTGCGTGTGTTTTCCCTTTAACAAAGGACTAGGATTTTTTTTGTTTTTTTTCATGGCTCCTTAATTTGCAATCGTCGTAAAAATGGCCACACTCGTTTTCGGGGTGAACGAACACCACCCGACTAGATAGACAAAAGGATTAAAGGCGGACTAGAGAAATGGAGAGCGAGAATTCAGGATCGAAAGTGTAGAATTAAGATGGAGAAATGCAAGAAATGGAGAAAACGATTAGGCCTAATTTACAAATCTATTTTTATTTGGGGGATGGTGGGAATCATGTGATTTGCTTCCTATTTCATAAAAAAGCTTCTATACTTCTTCCGCAATCTTAGTATCAAATGAATATAACATTTTGTGGGTGTATTGAATGAAAAGAACTGTAAGCATAATGTATACTTTTCTATAATGACATGGATTCTTAAATGCGTGGTTATTTGCCAAAAAAAAGGAACAAAAACAAAACAACGGCATCCATTATACAGAAATAATTGCCGAAACTGTGATAAATAATGGAAAATACGAAAACACTCATCCACATCAATTTTTTTTATTTCCTCATAAAATAGGATATAAAAAAATCGATGTGGATGAGTGTTTTCGTATTTTCCATTATTTTTAGGCATCCATTATGAAAGGCAATATGAAAGGCTTATCTAGATGGCCGTCGCCATTTGAAGCCTCTCTCAAACACAATGGTATACAAGGTGGCCTATTGGATGTTTCTGTGTCGCTGCAAAAATATGTTCCATGTCATTATTATGCCAACGTTAATTTATAGCTGAACAACAGGCACACGTCTTTTGTTTGCAGAAAAGGATGAATGAAATGGATGGACTAGATCACGTTTCAGGGAAAAGGAGGATTGAGGTGATTTGCCTCCACTTCTAACTTGTTAATGCTGATGGACTTTTTATTAAAACTTTGGACAAAAGTAAAAGTACGGTACATGGTCAACTTAAAGATTTTTTAAAAAAAACCTCCTTTGATATTATAATTTTTTGTCTTCACTGCGCATCAGGTCAACAATCACCAAATGATGGATCTTGCGGAGCTTGGTCTTGATCTTGCACTCCAATTTTACGTTTCCTGCTTCCCAACCGTTTTTGCACATCTTCTATTTTAGAATAATTCAGAAATGTTCGATAAGTTGCTGTTTTGAGTTCTGCGTTTACTTTCCTTTGCAATGTACAAGGAGGGTTCAAAAAGTAATGCACTATGATTTATTTCTACGACAGGAACAGTGCTACACGTCCGAAATTTTGAAAAGACCTAGTTTGAAACTTCTGCCACTGTTGTGCGAGGTTGCAAGCTCCACCGCCAGATGGCAGCGCGATACACTTGTTAAAAATGGTTTTTGTTAGTAATGCACTTGACAAGCATCTTCATGTAGTTCTGACTTAGCGCTGTCGGACTTCCATATGTTTGGTCCTTTAAAAAATCCACTCATTGGTCCAATTCGAGTGGATGACGATGTTGTGCGCGGTAAGAAGTGGTTACAAGAGTAGAACCAGGAAAGGTACAGATGGAGAATACACGCTCTTGCGGAACGCTGGCATAAAGCCAAAGAAGCGGAAGGAGACTTCTTTGAAAAATAGTCAATACAACTGACGGTTGTAGCAATGTGATGCCAGAGTTGCAAAGTTGTGATGCAATACTTTTGCACTTGGTGCCCAGTCTTTGAGTTTCTGCTTTCGTAGTGAGCTAAGGCCATATTTGGCCAACAGATACGATCCCATTCAGGGTAGGTTTTCTCATAAAGGGAAATATTCGCTTTTCAGTATATTCCTTGGAAAAACTCAGCCTTCACACGCATCTTGGAAGGCGCAATAAACATCGATTGGAAATTACCAACTATATATAATAAAACTTTGATTTGAAATTTGACTTGGCGTTTGATCTAACGTCTGGGTTCATTTCTTGATCCGGCAGAATATAATTGGTTTGACTTCTGGCATTGTCGTTACTAAACCCGTTTTTCCGGCCATACATTCATTTCTGTTATTGCATTTTTCTTAATTTTCTTGAAATTTTGCCAACCCATTGCATAGTTTTTGCGCAAAATTACGTCGATGCGTTTCTGGCATTCTTAGGGCTCGTCTACCTGATCCTGGATTCCTGGTCCGTGGAATTTCGTTCTGCACATCCTGAATTATCTTGCACAGAATCGGATCGATTCATTCTCTTTGGCGTTTATCGTGGAGCTTCATTCTTACGTGTAGCATAAAATTCGCCAACCAGTCAAACGATGCTAAATTTCCATTATTTTATTTAGACAATCTGTTACACTGATGGCTTGTATATTTTCTTTTTGTATGGTGCTTCAAAATTTGTCCAGAATTTTAATGCACATACCCTACCGTTTGAAAGGCATAAGATAAGACAGTTGCCAATTTTTTGCTTGGTGTTTTGTTTACTTCTTGAAATACATGAGTTGGTGTCGAGTACATTCATCACCATCTAATTCTCACTGAGATTTCTTATGCTGCATTGATGTATCCCAAAGTTCGCCGTCTTGATTTTTTTTTTTTTTTTTTTTTTTTTTTGTCAAATTTTCGCCAAATCTTATCTTAGACCCCAATGGCGCCAGATAACATTTTTTAACAAGTTGGAAGCGCGCTCAAACTTGATGGGATTTGTGGATTTTCTTTTTTAACTTTTTTTTTTTTTTTAAATCCAGGACACGCGTTATTGGTTTTTCTTGGCTCCGAGAGTGCTGTTTCTTGCACCCGAGCTCGTAAAAATAGTTTAGAATGAAAATCATGTAATTAGCATGTTTTTCGACGTCTAATTATCACTCAAAATTCACTTGCATCCTAGAAATGGTTAATTAAACGAAACGCACGATTTTGTTTCTCATTAAAGATCGAGGCGTTAAAAGCAACGTTACATCAGAAATTACGAGAAAAGAATTTGTTCTGCGCTGGAATTAACAGCAAATCTGAAACTGTGCAATGCAATTGGATCGATCATACAGTGTAGCAGCAAATAATTTGAAGATATTAAATGAGCTTAACACCTGCTGCTGCTGCTAAGTTCTTTTTCCTTTTTTCTGGGGGTTTCACATTCTTAATGGGAGTATGTTTGCCGAAGTGAGAGGTCGATATGAGCGCAACGAGCGAATGAATGAAAACCAAATCGATCGATCGATTGGGGGCCACGAAAGAAGAGTATTTTCTATTTATAGGATATATGGCGATGAAAGAAACTAAACGGCGTTGTTGTTAATTGGAATTCTCTCTTCGGCGAATCTTTTCCTTTCTCGGCGCTTTTACGATCTCCTCAATATCATCATCATTAGCATTTACGTGAAATTCTTTCGAGCCCATTTACGTAATATACTTAACAACTAATGAGCAGCAGGAAAAAGAGAAGTTTAACTCGAAAAAAAAAATAGTTTCCTCAAAGAAATCTTACTTGATTTCTCATTTCTCAACTTCTTTTATGCACCTATTTATCATTTTTATATAGTTAGTGGTATTTGTATCCATTTATGGCGCCTCGTTTTCTTTATTTTAATTCTTCATTCGCTTTAAATATGTGATGTTGCTCCTTTTTTTTTTTTTTAAGTGATATATGAATATTGATCTCAGTTTTTTTTTCTTTCGTTCCAGGTGAGTTCCGTTCTTGAAATTAACTCCCCATTTGTTGTTTGGACGACATTTCGTGCGCTCTTTTGGGGGTCTTTCTTTTGAAGAGCTTTCGAGCGAAAAATCATTTCTCCCAGAAGGTAAGATGAATGGAAACGATAAGAAAAGATTAAAAAAACTCCCCCATTGTCTTTGATCTATTTTAGTTTTTTTGTAAATTTTTATTTCGGGGATAATGTGCCCGTTGCTCGTAGTTCTTTTTGTGGCATTACGTTTTCCAAAAATTCCAAAGCAAACACTCGGAAGAGGATTAAAAAAATATAGAAAACGAGGATCTATGTACACCCAACGACCTTGAGAGGTTTTTACTTTTTTCCCTTCAATATTGGAAGTTGGGTGACGGGTGTCGTGTTTGTTGTGCGCATGCGCAAGAGTGGTCAACCGCTTCGTGGTGATGGTGATCCACGCTCCACAGAACTTCCCACGAAAAATAACTTATCTTTATCGGGTGGGGGTCCACTTTTTTTTTTTTTTTTTTTTTTTTTTTTTTTAAGTCTTTCGGGAAGTGAGTCATTTGTAATGCGATCAGTTTGACTTGAAATAGGAGCGAACAATTGAAAGTGTAAAGGAAGCCATTGTGAACAAACTGCCACGTTTTCTAGCCCAATGTTGTAAAATGATAAAACCTATTTTGATTTTATTTTTTTTTATGAAAAATTGGAGAACGCCGAGAACGAAATGAATATATTTTTTTCCTATTAGGCTTCCGTTTGAATATTGAAAATGAAAATATTTATTTTATATGAATTAATTATAAGCTTTAATTTACAATGAAATATGTTTTTGACTTCGTTCACATCGTGTAGAGAGATTATAAAAAGTATTTATTGTATTTTACTTATGCTTTTAAAAATGCCGAAAATTCAGTTTTTAATGGCAGTATACAAGGTGATTATAATTAAAGTCCCTTTGTAAAAGTGCTATAAAAAAACAACCATGAGTCCGAATGACTTCAAATTTGGACTGAGCATTCTTGAAGAAGGGGCATTTGATATGGGATAAGAAAAAAATAGTTCCAAAATTTATCACTAGATGGCGCTGTAAGCGGCATATTATGTACTGTATAATAAAAAAAAAAAATCATGTTTAACTTGTTTTAGTGTCAATTGCATTCCTTGACCAACTTTAATGTAAAAACATCATGCCATAAACAACTCATGCCAAAGCCGTCTTATTTCAATTCAAAATGTCACTTCTAGCTGAATCCGCTTCCGTTATGCCGCTTACAGCGCCATCTAGTGATAAATTTTGGAACTATTTTTTTCTTATCCCATATCAGATGCCCCTTCTTCAAGAATGCTCAGTCCAAATTTGAAGTCATTCGGACTCATGGTTGTTTTTTTATAGCATTTTTACAAAGGGACTTTAATTATAATCACCTTGTACTTGTTATAACATTAAGTAAAAACTCTAATTCTATGTGTTTTATTTATTATTATATATGTTATTTATTTATGCTATTACCTATTCCAATTGAAAACCCTCCACTCTTTATTAAGCTTATGAAGGAATTGTTTTGTCTAAAATTATATCGATCTAGAAGTTTATCCGTGCGCTTCTTATGCTAACAACATTCTAAGCTTTCAGAAAATGTTCAACAATTTTATTATTATGCAGGGTGTATCTGAACCCCTGTAACAAACTTCTGGTGGTGATTCCCCATAGCGAGATGAAAGCAAAAGTTCATTCAGATAACGAACCGTTTGAGATTTCCGCAGTTAAAAGTGAAGTATCAGCACTGGTTTTGTACTTTGTGGATGGCAGGTGACATGCGGAGAAGCTACAACAAATTTTTGAAATAATGTCCCATAAGGTGCGCCTGAGCAGGTGTACCTAACCATTCAGGGGATTACCACCTCGCTACTGAAACTTTGACATATGTTGCAGCTTCTCCGCATGTCACCCGCCATCCACAGAGTAGCAAAACCAGCTGCTGAAACTTCACTTTTAACTGCGGCAATCTCATAAGCGGTTCGTTATCCGAACCATGTTTATACAGGGAGTTTCAGTCAATTACGTACGAATCTAATGGTTTATCACTCAGGAACTAATAAACATAGGAATGTCATATAGATGTTGTAATATACGGGGTTGTGCATAACCTTTTGCTAGGGGGCTGCGACTTAAACCGCAGCGTTGTAGCACACTCTTATGACGCTTCGGCAGAGAGTAGTTCATTGTGCGTCTATTGGTATCAAACAAATATGGCTGGTTTAATAAATGACAGTGAAGAGCAGCGTTTCATGGATAGAGTTCGTGCAAATGCATATCGAGAGGCAATGGAAGCAGGTGCGTCTTTTATTAATCGCAAATGGGTTGCGAACAAGTTAAACCGATCGGATAGATGGGTGACGGACAATTGGAAGAAAGGTCATGATAACTGCCATGCCGAATTTGCTGAGGGTAGGCCCGAGAAATTATCACAGGAAAGTAAAAACATCATTGCTAATAACAGTGGCAAAAGACGTCGCAGCTGTGTCAACATTGCACAAGAAATTAAAGCCAAGCGTGGAAAAACAATTTCTCGTTCAACGGTTCAAAGACATCGTCAGCGTGCAAACATCAAGCCATTCCATGTTATTCCGAAACCAATGAAGACCGCATTAAACATCGAAGACCGGCTCTGGTTTTGCGACTACCTGCGAGATTGGGTGGAAGACGACTTCATGCACCTTGCCCCGAGCGACGAGTTCTTTGTGTGGACTATGAGACGTCCGAATTACCAAAACGATAGGGTCTGGAGCTTATCGATTACAGATATTTCTGACGATGAACACTATCAAGAGCTGTCCTAGAAGCCTGACTGCATTGGCATCTTCGTGTGTTTCACCGCCAAGCGAATGATGTGGAGATTCAAGGAGCAGGGTGAGTCATGGAATGGTGATTATTTTCGGAATTTGCTAACAAATGATGTTTTTCCGTTTCTTCGAGATCCAAACAACACTATCGACCCGCATGAAGTTTGTTTTTTGCACGATAAGGCACCTTGCTTTAAGGCTAATGCAACACAGCAAATCCTAAGAGAAAGTGCTATCGATTTCTTTTCATCAAACGAATGGCCCGGTGCATCCCCTGACCTAAACGTTGCTGAACATTTTGGAGCCGTGTTAAAAGACGCAGTGGAATCTTTAATGATTCAAGAACGTGGTGAAAATCGGTATTCTCGAGACCTTCTAATGGGACACCTGACATCTGTGCTGAAGGACATGGAGTACGATACTGCTCTGTTTGAGACACTCCTCCGCTCCTACCCGAAACGGATGCAGGTGGTGGCCACACTAAATATTGATGTGATAAAAGCAGAAATAAACGTACTTTTTGATTATCAACCGCAGAACATTCCACTTAGTTTTGTTTATTTTCCAGTCCCCTAGCAAAAGGTTATGCACAACCCTGTACATTATATCCTGGAATTTCACACCTCATGAACAATATGCTCGATGTGTGCTCCGTTCATCTGTACATCACGACGAAGCCTAAGAGTGAAGTTTTGCAGCACTGCGCCTCGCATCTCGTGCAAGTCAACCAGTGCACGAGATTTGGTGATTGCCTGACGGATCTCTTCCATTGTGCGGGGGCGTGTGCTGAACACCTTCTCCTTAAGGAACCCCCACAGAAAGAAGTCACAGCGGTTAAGTTCAGGACTAGTCGGTGGCCAGCTGAATCCGTTGTTGAAGAGGTTTGGGAAACAGTTGGAGATGACCTTGTTGTTGAATTGATGGGTCAATTCTGTGGCGGTTCCTTAAGGAGGTGTTCAGCACACGCCACCACACAATGGAAGAGGTCCGTCAGCCAATCACCGAATCTTGTGCACTGGTTGACAATGAGATGCGAGGCGCAGTGCTGCACTTCACCCCTAGGCTTCGTCGTGTTGTACAGATGAATGCAGCACACTTCGACGCGTGAAATTCCAAGGTGTAATGTGTATTGCAAGATCTCTGGCATTCCTTTGTTTATTAGTTCCCGAGTAATAAACCATTAGAATCGTACGTAATTGACTGAATCACCCTGTATGATTTTGGTTTTCATGTCGCTGTGGGAAATCGCCATCAGAAGTTTGTAACAGGGGTTTAGATACACCCTGTAGAATGAAACCCCGGATTTCAAGAAAGCACAGCTCCAATTTTTTGAGTTTTCACGTGCAAACCATTCATTCTTTTTTTACTCATGCTCCGGTGGAACGAAAATAATGGCCGATCTCAAAATTTCTCTATGAGAAATTAAATGTTTTAAAGTAAATCAGAGGAATATAGGAGACCATATTTTTCAACAGTGTTTTCTTTGATTTCCCAAATAAAGAGTAGTCCAACGAAAGAAAAACTGGGAATGTCCAATTTTAGGTGTTACAGATTGTTTAATTTTTATTGCAACAATGCCCAACAATTAAAATTTGAAATTGGACACTGGACACTCCCTTCAGACTTGTTTTCATTGGACTGGCTTAGATGGCTTAGATTTCTTTTATTCACAGATTTCTTTCATATCATGTTTTTCATTTTGCGATTAAATATCTAACAATATGACAATCACAAGGACAACAGTCGGCGAAAATGGCACGGTTTTCAGTTAAATTTCCGATTTTAAGTTTTAGGCTTTGTTGCAAAGGGAAAAAGAATAATGCTATCTATACTCTGGAACTATAGATTTCAATTGGACTGGGCATATCTAAACTTCTGATTTCAATTATTAGGCATCGTTGCAAAGTAGAACCATGTTCTTTTAATCTTCTGCTCTGTGCATTCCCTTGTTCGCATCTGCTCTATTTAACAATGTCTAACAATCGAAATTGGAAATTTAATTGGACACACACAGTTATCTTTTGTTGAACAGAACTTTTCAAGCCTCTCACTCTTGTAACAATGAAGAAGTCCGATCGGAACAAAACTACGGGCTGGTCAATGACGGAGTTACCACGACTCTCAACACAATTGAACAAGCGTGTGTTACAATCTTTCAGTGTTTGGATTCATTAAGCTGAACGGAAGGTGTTATTGGGTATATTATTTATTAATATACAGGATGCTCCCGATGTCTGGTCTCGTAGGCAATATCGAAATGCTGCAGATGTAGAATACACGTAGTTGAATACAGGGTGAGTCAAAAGTCGTTGGAAACCTTCCTATCTTGGATACAATGTAGTTACGCAAATTCCTATACGGGGAATGAATAAGAACTTGAGGGTGCTATCTGATGGATCACCTTTCATCATATCAAATATGTAACTTAGGACACATCCAAATTCTATCTCTTAAAACCGTAAGAGATACACAACAAAATTCCAATTGCATATTGTTCAACAGCAAATTCCAAAAAAAAAAAAAAAAAAAAATTCACCAAAATCCGGTGAGCGGATCACCCACGATTCTCTATGCAAGCTCTGTAACCGGACAATTAAACAGTCATCTGATACAAAGTAAGTGTTTCCATCAATCATCCAGATAGTGTTCAAGTGATGTCCACTTGCATATAGCATAATTCCGCACAACATTCAACGATGCTTGGTTGTTATATATGATAATTTTGCCTCGCTTCACCAAAGCAGAGGACCATCTTGATCATTTCCTGGTTTGTGTACTTTGCTATCTTGTTTTGGTCTGATCTTTTCTCGGCTTCAACATGCCTGCCTTTTTATACCAATTGCATAGGGAACTGGTGACTTTATGGTAAATTGTGGAACTTTTCAGAACAGGATGAGGATGGTGCAGGAAATAATTTGCATGCTTGGCAAATGGTATTAAGAAGAAAAAAAAACACTCGGTGGTTACTTCCGGGGCTTGAACCCAGGATCTTTGGACTCTGTTGCTTTTGTGTCCTCCTATGGCCACTCATCCCTTGGCTCAATCTTGACAGGAATCAAGGTTTTAATGTTGCAGAGCTTGCAATGAGGATTTTGGGTGATCCGCTCATCGGATTTTGGTGAACTTTTTTTTTCCGTTGAACAAGTATGCAATTGGAATTTTTTGTGTATCTCTTAGGGTTTTTGAGATAGAATTTGGATGTGTCCTAATTTGCATATTTGCGATGATGAAAGGTACTCCATCAGATAGAGCACCCTCAAGTTCCTATTCATTCCCTGTAATGGAATTTGCGTAACTACTTTGGTATCCAAGATAGGAAGGTGTCCAACGATTTTTGACTCGCCCTGTATTACAGCTATATTAGAAATATTGTTTCATTGCAGATCTGAAAGAAAATATTCGGATTATATGCCACGCTATAACATCAAAATGCTGGGCCTCGTATATGCCCGTATCGTATCAATACCCCCAAGGCTCAAGGGGGCATCCATTTGAACATTGGTTGCCGTAATGCTTTTCTTACCTCTAACAAAATCTATAATTTCGCTATGTTATACTTATTCTCAGTCTGCAACATTTCAATATTGTCTATAAATAAAAATTAACTTTTAAAATGAAACTGTCTCCCTTTTTTTTTTTAATTGCAATGTATTTTTTTTAATCTACCGTGGACGACATTTCCTGTTTGCGATCGAATTTTTTTGTTTGATTTTCTCTCCTTGGTTCTTTGTACGGTCGAAAATTTAATTTCACACAGGAAGGAAACGATTCCAGAAGAGGAGGAGAATGAATTTCTCATCTAAAGGGAACTTGTAATCGAAACGCCTATTAATCGATAATCCAAGTCAATAAAATTAAATCATAATAATAATAGGAAAAGAGTATTTTGAAGGGAGACGAATAGGCTAACAATGCACCTACGGAGAGTTCACTCAACCGCGTTAGAATATGTAAACATACTTTAAGATTAAATAGGAAAATGAGACGGGGGTAGGACATAAAGAAAGAGGCTTTATTTTTTTCAAATTGACAACTGTGAAATTAGTAGATTAGCAAAAAAAAAAATCTTTTTCTACTATATATGCTTATTATTAATTTTTTTTAAATTTTCTATTTTGATATCCATGAGATCACCACCGAACGTGTCGTCATAATAATAGCGATTATGAAAGCATTGATTCCATGAGAGGAAAGTAAGAAGAGTAAAAGAAAAAAAAAGAACCTGAAAAGGAGGAAGTGCTGATGGTTCCTGAGACAAATTGATCGTCACAACAATCATTTGTTTTAAACGAATCTTGCATTTTTGTATGTGTGCGTGTGATGGAAATGTTCTTTTTTTTGAAATCTATTTATCCTCTTTCTATTCTGATGATGGTGTTTTCTATTTCCAAGGAGATCGTCCATGACTAAACAGTTGCGTCGTTTCAGATTAGATTAGAACTTGTATTACGAAAAGATGACTTGCTTGCACCCAACTTCCACGAAATAGGTTGGCTCCAAAGAAGAAATGAAAAAAAAACCAACTTAAACACTCCGAGGCCCCTTTCTCTCTCTCTCTCTCTCTCTCTCTCTCTCTCTCTCTCTAAATCTCCTCTTCTTGGACCCTGTAGGTAAGGAAAGAAGTTGCGTTGCAGGTTGTTTACCTTTTTCGGAGAAGCACTCCAGATGGAATTACCCCGAGTGGAGTTGCCTGTGAAGGGCTTTTCGTTTATTGGTCCAAAAACTTTCGAGTCTATGATAGTGGATCGACGCCCTAAAAAAAAAAGAGAGAGAGAGAGAGAGAAATAAGAGGGAACTGGATAGTTAAGGTAAGAACAAAAGTGGAACAATAAAGTGTTCAAGGGGGAACAAGTAAATTATAAATGGCTACTTAACGATGGCTTAGTTGCCAGGCTACGATGTAACGATGGCTGTTTTTTTTTTCCCTTTGTAATTGTTTGAGTCACTGCGAGAGTATTCTCGTGTTACACTGTTTGAAACTGGCTGTCCATTTTAATGACTTCATTACTTCCTCAGTCTCTCGGTTTCGTCACGGTGGCACCACAATTGCATCCAAATTCTTGCAGAAGTTGAACGCCAAGTTATGGATCGTGTTCTTAGAATGCTGCACACCTGTGCGCTAGCACTATTATGCTTTTTGTATTCTCGGAATATGCCAGTACAAGTCCCATCGTCCGTCTATACATGTGACCATCTAATAGGTTCTTCTGTTAACAAGTTTTACTGAATGTGATCGTCCTCTGTCAGATGGAAAGTCGTTCGTAGAAAAGAAAGAGTAAACGACCAGCTCGCCTTCTGGGCACCTGTTAGTAATCCGGCGCTACTAGCTACTCTGTAATTGAGTGGTTGTTCAATTAAATAGAGAATGGGTAATCTTGGTTCTCCTTGACCTTATTCTTTTTTTTACTTGCAACTGAGAGTAAAAGTATCGCAACCACTTTCAGAGGTTGATTACAGTTTCAAAGAATTTTCTGTCGACTGCACGTCTTCAAAGATTTCTTTAGATGGCCCAATGGTATGGAAGCTCCGTGTGAAAAGAAAACGCAAAATTCAGAATCCCAGGGGGTTGCAGCGTAGTGGCAATCAACACGGATAAGTCGCCAGCGAGATTTGTAAGTAGCTTAGCGAGAGGCATTTTTCTGTTTCTGAATGATTTTACTGTGTCAGTAAGTTTTGTCCGAAACGACTCATCTTTTTCGTGGCCAAAGGACTCTGTCAAAGGCTACGGCAGGAAGATGACGATGGGTAGTCGTTGTGACATTATGGACTGTTTCGCCTCGCGATTATAGTCTCCAGGGAGTTTGTAGTAAGGTCTGTGTGTCCATGTGTAGGACATTGGCGAACGCGTCCCTCCTATTCCTCAACATGGGAAGACGACTTTTAGAGCATTCTCGTAGCGGTAGAGATCAGAAAATCAAATGAAAACATAGGAGCATTTTGCTGTTTTCACTCCAAAGTGGTAACTTATATACCTGTACGAGTGCAGTTCGAATTTATAGGGGTGGCCTGAAAGTTTTTGTGCAATGGCTAGTAGCATTGTCGTCTAGGGTTTAGTTTTTCAACGAAAATTCAGCGCCAAAAACAACGAGCAAGCACTCATAATAGACAACATTTTAAAGAAAGAAATCGATTAGATTTTCTAATGGGGAAAAAAATTGTCCTTAGACACGTTCAAATTCAGTTTTTACCAGAAATTTCAGTAGAATAATCGCAAATTGCTTCTGCGTACAAGCTATTGAGTACTCTCCTTCCGCGCACGAATAGCCTAAATTTAAAATTATTTTGAGTCTTTCTTGAGGGATATTTCACCAAATATCCATGACGAATAGACATTACTAAATTGGAAATTAAGTCTCCCGAGAGTAGCGAAACCCCTGAATTCATCTATTTTTTTACACCTTCATTTGCACTTTTTAACCTCCCAATTTATTTTTCTTTTTATCTAAAAATTGATTTTCTTGAACTTAGCGTTCATTTATATTTTCTAAATACTATCTTCTTTCCTTTTTCATCATTTTCTATCGAATGATATAACACACCATATGTTGCCGTAGTTCTAAAGACCAAGTGACTACCACTCCCACAACTTCGACTGGGGCAATGTGGCCCAAACTTCATCGGAATGTGGATTTCGTCCAGAGGAATATGCTTATCGAATTTCACCCCCTTACATACCTAAATACTATGTAGATCACTTGGTCCCCTGTAACTCCCACCCCCGTAAATAGTGGGGCCCCCAAGCCTATATTAAGCTAAATAGTGGAGGCCAATCAAAACCAAACTAAATAGTGGAGGCACCCAAGCCCATAGTAAGATACATTCAGAATTTCAACATTCTACCTCAAAAAATGTGGAAATATGAAGGGGACGGACGGGCAGACAGACATTGCGAAATCAATAAGAAATTACTCTTCCCGAGGAAGGTATAGGAAAGTAGCGGAAGCCCTGATATCATCTATTTTTACCCTTTTATCTGACTTTTTAACCCAATTTTTTATATTGAAAAATTGATTTGCTCGTACGTAGTATTTAGAAAGTGTAAAAGATCTCTATCTTCTTTCGTTCCTCATCATTTCTATCGAATGATATATGACATGCCATAGTTCTAAAGACCAAGTAACTGCCGCCACCCCCCCCCCCCCACAACTCCGACCCCATTGGGCCAATTTGGTCCAAACTTCATAGTAATGGAGATCTTGCTTAGAGGAATCTGCATACCGAATTTCACTCCGTTATTTGCATAAATATACGTAGACCCCAGTGGGCTAATCAAAACCAAACTAAATAGTGAAGGTGCATATGTCCACAGTAAGCTATATTGCGAATTTCAACCTTCTACATCAAAAAATGCGGAATTTATGAAGGGGACGGACGGACAGACAGACACTGTGAAACCAATAAGTAGCTCCATTCTTCCGCTAATAAAAGCAAAAATGGTAGTGGAGGGTCCGGTGTTCACGAGCTAATTGAACCCCACCGTTTTTTTCTGGACAAAGATAAGGAGTCCTCTCTTGAAGCCAGTGAATGTTTTATTACAGGTTGATTCATAACTCCCTTGGGGTTTCGAAAGTCAATCGAACAGCAACCATGACAAACATACCGGAAACGTTCATTAGATAGAGGATACAGAGTTTGCGGCACTGTATGAACGAATAGCTTCATCTGCGAAGATAGTTTAACTTCTGACGTCATCATGAGACCAATTTCTAATGAAATGTAAGGTTTGCATACAGCAGCCAGGTTTGTTTGGAATAGAACCGTATCTTACGCCTCATGTGACTGCATAATGCAAAGGGAAAATTCATTTTCACAAACTCTGATCTCTCAGCTACATAACAACAAAGGATGAAAAGACACCACTATTTCACATAAATGAATTTTATAAAATGAAGACTGATGAAGGAGACAGATAGCTCCTTAATTGTCACTTAAGTTTTTAATTTATAATATTGATTTATGTGGAACAGTAGTTCCTTTGTTGTTTTCTATTACTCTCACAGTTGCATTCGTAATAAGCACCGTGCCTTATTTGTAGATTTAGCCGCTGGAAAGCAGTCATGAGGAAAATGACACGAATAAGTTGGGTCCAGGTTGCACAATTATAAATAAGGAGAAAGATTCCACTTTGCAATCAATATGAATTTATGAGAGACGCGTTTCGGTCTTACGCCATTCTTAGTCAACGCGTCTCGGTGACTGAGGATGGTCTAAGACCAAAACGCGTCTCTCTCAAGTTCTATTTTGCAACTATATGAATTTATTTCTTCTCTTCCACGGTCACCTGACTTGATACTATGTAATTTTTTTTCTTACGTCAAAGATCAAGTGTTTGTGCCCCCTTTGCCATGTGATTTGGCTCATCTGTGAGAGATGATCTTTCTTGCAATCGCTGGCATTGACCATCAGATGTGGCCTTACAGGAGTGATCTCTGCAGCCTCTCCAAGGGAGGAAATAGCGTACACCTGTAAGATATGTACAGATTCTTTTCTATCCGTCGATATGAGTGTTTCCGCTTTATCCATCATCTATCGACTTCCGAAACCCTGGAGGGGCTTACGTATGAATCACCCTGCCATTTACGGTTAATTCAAAAGAGGAAATAGTTGAAAATCAAAAATGAGATTTACGAAATCACAGAAGAAGGAGAAAGGAGGTTCTGCTCGAATATACAAATAATCTTCTTGAAGACAGGCCTTTTTTTTGTATGTTTTTGGCTTCTTTTTTTATTGCGCGTTGCCTTATGATTCACTCGGTGTCCATTCAACCTGAATCGAATTCACGGCGGTGACATCATCGTTGACTGCGATGTGACTTTTGTCATAAGCCATTGCCTAAAGGGTTTCCCAAAGGATGAGAGAGCGGGTGAAAAAAAGAGCAAACTTTTCTATTAGTCACGTGACATTTGGCTTGCCAAGCGAAAAAGGCTTCTCTCCATATTCATATTTTATAAAATAAAAAGAAAACCCAAAGTGCAAAAACGTCATGTTGATCATATTTCACGTGATTTATTTAGTCGTTAATGTTCTTCGCCCCACTCCTTCTCTTTTTTTTCTACTGGTTTTATTAATTTAGAGAAAATCTTCATCGTTGTTCTTTTTTTAAACTTGAGCAAAAATGATGAGCTTTTTTTTTAATAAACCAGTTTTTTTTTCTTCAAATTTCTTGGTTGTTGCTTGTGAGCAGTGGTGATTCAGCTTCTGATTTCACCGAGAACACTTTGGGGCTCAAAGGCTTCGTTAATTAAATGTTTAGAATGTGGCCCGGAAAATTTTTGGGAAATGAGTTGAAGCACTTTGGTTTCGAAACCTCTTTATTGATAAATGAAAAAGTGGTGGACACGCAACAAAGGCATTTGTTTTTATAAGCAAAGCTAAAGGATGGAGACCGGGAGTCTTGGGCTATTAGAGCCCATTTGGAGTTGGCAAAGATTAGACCTGAAGTTGATGGTTTCTTTCATGAATCGTGGTTCAAGTGGATCCTCTTCGTGATTAATGAGGATGTTTACAGAGTCCTTCCTATTGGATGCAGCTGTTGTATTTTCGTTTATCTACTGCCTAAATTTTATTTGAGAAGGACGGAGCTAATATTTGTGTAATATTTAAGAGAATAGCTACTACTCCCTTTCACTTAATTTTTTTCCCCTCCGCTCGTGTGTCCTTCGACGGGAGCGAAAAGACTACTCAACTTGGCCGTTTATCTCGACGTTTTTCGAGCACTTTGCATTTTTTTAGCGTTAAAATGTGCGAACTTTTTTCTTTGTAATAAAATTTTGAAAGTGCGATAATAGAATGAGGGGAAGAAATGAGTCAAGAAAATGGAATTCATTCGAAATTGGCCCGTTTAGTACACTGTTTGACAAAAAAAATTCGACACAGCAAGTATGCAATGGATATGAAAATTGGTACTTGCCATGTACAAGCATAGAAAAAGAACGCTTACACTTTCACAACAATTGGATGAGTTATTGGACAGAAAAGGTTACACTAGTTGCTACCCGAATGGTCAGTGGTTTCCTAAACGGCCTGGGGGATATCTTATCAGTTATCTAATATTGATTTTGTATTTCATTGATAAGAATTATTAATTGGAATATAGGTTTTCAGTAACACGAATTATTAATAATAACTTGTCATTGACGTTCAATTGGCGAGGTAATTCGTCGACATTCTGAATTGATTCTTGCGATCTGATGGGCTAAGGCCGAGTTTGGCAAGCAAATAGACATGACACGTAGATGGCTTCTAAGTGGGGCGGTTATTATCTTGTTTGGAAACGAGAGGAACGACAGCATAACCGGTCGTCGATGTCCTTAACGTACAGTTAAATTGTCAGGATAAAATAGTCCCGGAGAAAAAGAGCCGAATTAACGGTCCTCACCTCAAAGTAAGAGAAAACCATCTTCTCGAATGTTCAGCATGAATTCTCTTAATATCTTGCACGAATCTTCCAAGAATTAATGATATCTTAGTCTTAATCATTAAACTACTAGCAAGCCAACTGAAAATGATTTTTTCAGGAAATATGGCTGGAACACGGGTCGTCAGTAGACATGCAAACAGCGACATCGGATGAACAAACAAAACGACAGGCTTTATATTGGGTTTGCAATTGTTTTGTTGACAGTTTTTATAATCATCGTTATAACATGACTAGCAGAGGACCTGGCGTTGCCCGGGATACTTACACTTGTAGGTAAGCAGAACAATCTCAAGAAGTTAAATTATAACTCCAAATTGGTTAAATAATAACTCAATCAATCAAACACAGGTCCCCGAGTGGGATTGACTAAAAAAGGGTACAGTGAATACATGAAAAGATACAGATAAAGACGGAATTTCGTTAGACAGTAAAGCCAGAGAGAGAATGAATAGAATTAAAAAGGACAAAAATTAGTTATGTTGGAGAAGATATATTTTTTTAGTTCTTTCTTAAAAGTAGTTAGAGGTAAATGAGAGCGGAGGGTTTCGGGAAGAACAGTCCACCATCTAACTCGGATGTACGAGATACAGCGGCGCTGATAGTTGTTTTTTACGAGGGCAGTTCTGAAAGGAATGGGATTACGGGTTGGGTAAGTATGTATTTGGTGTAAAGGGACCAAGATAAGGGGTGTGGTAAGAGTTAAATTGCCATTGGGAATTTTGTAAACAAAAACAGCTAATTGGATGTAATCTAATTGATATACCGTTGCTATATGATAAGAGTTAAGCAGGTGGGAAACAGGGGTAGGTTTACTAAGTCTAAGTAGTATCTTAAACCATTTATGTATGCGGAGAAGGCGAGCTAAATTAAAATCTGTTGTAGAGCCCCGAAATTGAATACCATAGCATAGCCTCGAGTGGATTAATGAGTAATAAAGTAGGAGAAGGACATTTGGGGGGAGAAAGTGGATATCATTCCTAGACACTTAGATAAGCATATTTATTTGGGACATATCATTGGCTTTTTTATCAAGAGTCAAATTGGAAAAAACGTGTCAAAATTGGGTCTTATAAGCGGAGTCAAGTGTAATCTATGTGAAAAGGTATGGAACCGTTTTCTCGTACTTTGCATTTAGGACCATTTTATCCGGATCCCCTCCCTGTAAGGATTCCACAGAATACTAACAAGGGCTTCAACTACCCGAACGAAATGACACCCCCAAATCGTAATGGCGTGTCGTTAAAAGGGTTCTGGTGCGTGTGACAATAAGAATGAGACCTTGCACTGTCTGGTCCGTCGAAAGATATTTGCACGTGAAGTTTCTTTAAGAAAGAAGGTGTGAAGTTTCTTACGAGTGCATTTTTGTTTTTTGTCAAAGACTGTATATTTTCAAAACAGTGTTAATGAGCAGTTTATAGTCCTATTTGTTGCAATGTGTGGGAAATAATTCTGTTCTTTATGCTTATGTTTCGTGTTTTCGTTCAAATAGCACTTTATAATCAAATTCTATTTTTTATGTCTTTTTTTTTTTTTTTTTTTTGTTATAAATTTAAGGCGAAGGAAATTTCAGAGAGGTGAGCGCCCGGCAAGGATGGAAGGCCCTTGAAGGTTATGCAGCTCTTGAGAAAGTTGGAAGAGAAAAACCGCAAAATGGCTAAATGTCACCACAAACTCTCGTATCTAAAAAGAGTGAGAGTGAATCTAAAGAGAATGGCGAACGAAGAGATGGCTCGTAAATCTTTCCATAAATCCAGTCTCTTGCCCTGACTCGAGGGTCTTTTGTGAAATCCTTTCACTTTCGTGGTTCCATCCATCAGCGGTTCCTGTCTGAAGTACTGAAGCACGAGCTAATTTTATTATCCATTCCGACCCATCTTCAATCGCTCTTATCGCTTTCTCTTTTGGTCTCGCCATCTCTTCAGAGGGTCCCGTCCTAGTCGGATTCCTAAGAGTGTGGGTGGAAAGAGGCAGGATGCTCTCCGAAGGCTTCCTCGGTGCTTTGATAGGCCCACCTCCTGTACACGCGCCACCATCCTCCTAGGCTTCTTCTACGTGACGCCGGAGGGCAGTCTGTGATTCGAAGGTAATGAAGAGGACCCTCCTTCCACTCTAACAACGCAATAATTATCCCCCACTTCCGCTTTGCTTTCGTTTAATGAGGAAGAAGAAGCCAAGGCTCTGGGAAAAGTTAACAGGGGTGAGGTGATGTGCCTTCTTTTGGCGATGGTGACCCATGCAGTGGTGCGTTGCCTTCCTTCCTTCCTTCACGTTGGGTCAGAAGTCAGTGTAATTGCTTTCGGGGCCTCCCCATCCTTTGGTTCGAGCCTCAAGGGGCCTTTTCCCTTTTTTGTACTTAACGCCTTGTCAGTTCTTCTCGTCGACCATTACACAAAAAAGTCCATTCTACCCAAAGGACGTGACAATAATCCTCCTGTAGACCACTTCCGTGTAAATAAATATTTTGAGTAAAATAGAAAAGAAAGTAATTTCACACATTGTAGTGATGTAAGCTTACGGGACAAAAAAATGGCGGATATAAGCTCATTTGATGTAAAATAGCTATTAGATGAAGTGGTATGAAATACCATTTGATTGACCAACGTATACAAAGCGAGTCCAAAGTCTGTTATACGCCATACAATTTCAAAACGAGCAGAGATACAACAAATCTGTTTCAGACAATATATAGGAAGTTAGGTAGGGGCCAAACAATGGTGTATCAAATTTGACCTTTGACCTCGAATATTTCACCTTGCAACTTTGTAACCGTTACAGATAGAGAAAAATTCCCAATTGTACAGTTGTAGAGCTCAAAACATTGATTTTAACAAACAAACAAAATAGAAAAGATTAAAAGTAAACGTAAAAATAAACCCACTACAACAAAATGAAATTTTAGCTGTGATTTGAACTATGACATGACAATTTGAAGGCGTACACCCATAGGATTACACTCCGTCTCGTCTTTGCATTAATACGAGCATGTATTGCAAAGGGCAGTGAAAAGGGAATTTCTGAAATGCATTTGAAGTTAGATAGAGCACAACGACCTTCATGACATTCTCCTATAAAATGGATCTGGTTTGTTAAGAATCCTTTGGAAGTTGATCAAGTCGGCTACTGCCGTAGTTTCAGTGATTCGTCTTCTGTGGCCATTCAATTTCGTTCAGTACCAAGTCTAGAAGATTCTCGAGTACTCTTACCATGGGCATTACTACACAGTCCAGTCACAGTAATTTGACCACTCCCTATGTTCTATATCAGCGGAAAATGGTTACGTCCAGAAGGTACGTGCCAGTATCACAGGTGGGTGGGGGGGTAAGGGAAGGGTGTCAGAGAGAAGCAGAAAACCTTGCAATTGTTGGGGTCATGGCGAAACCTAGCGATTTATCCGACCTCCAAAAAGGCATGATCATCGGCTTCCGAGCCAAGGGGGCCAGTATTTCCGAAATGGCTAGTTTTGTGAACTGTTCGCGTACCGCCGTGGTGAAAAAGTACCGTGCATGGCAGAATGGGAATACCCAAAATCAGCGACGTGTCAAGTATGGGGCACCACGGGCCATGGATGACAGAGGTGAACGACGGCTACGGAAATGCGTGTAAGCGAACAGACGTGCAACCGTGGACCAACTGACCTCCTATAATGTTCAAATAATAGATGAACCAGGGGGCTATCAAACGTGTATCCTCAATGACAGTTCAGCGAACGTTGCTGCGTATGGGGCTCCGCAGCAGACGGCTGGTTCGTGCTTCAATGCTGACGGCTTTCACCGGCGACAAAGACTGACATTTGCACGCCAGTACCGCAACTGGACAGCAACAGAGTGGCGAAAGGTGGCTTTTTCCGATGAATCACGGTTTATGCTCCATCGGACAGATGGGCGATGGCGTGTACGGCGTTCAGCGCTAGAAAACAAACGCCCTGCAACCCCCGCGAAAGGTGGTTATTCTGGCTACTGACAGGTTGTCACATTAATGTCACTGACTGTGTATTAAGTTTAAATGTTCTTCTGTCCCCTTCACATTTCTATATTTTTGGAACGTAGAAGGTACACATTTTTGGGTATGCCTTACTTCATTATTTAGCTTGGTTTCTATTGGCTCATTAAGAGTGATGCGGATGGGGCCTAGAGGAGCATATTAGGTCTATTTAGGTATATAGGCATGTAAATTGTGTATGCTGATTTCTCTCGGCGAGATCTACACGACTATGAAGTTTGGGTCGGAGTTGTGGCTTGAGAAATTATCAATGGTAACATATGACATGGGATATGGCATTCGATCGGAAACGATGAGAAACGAAAGAATAAAGGGGTTTTTTTCAATTTTCTAACCAATCGGTTCTAAATCAGTTTTTTTTGGTTAAAGAAAGTGGGCCATTTCCTTAAACTCGGGGCTCCCGCTACTTTCCTATACTCTCCTTAGAGGGATTAGTTTCTTGTTGTATGTAGATCTACACCTTTTTTTCTTTTAACATAGATTCGGTAACCGTTGCGTCACCTGCGAAGGAAGTTGTGCGTCCGTGACCGAAAATAGAATAGAATGCGTCCATGCACTCGGACAGCGGAGGAGGAGCGTAGAAAGTGAGACGAATTGCTTGCTCGGGTTTAAAACGACAAGACCTTCTCAAATTAAAAAAAATGAAGATTAATAATAATAACAAGCGATGGAAAGATAAGACGAAAACTCGTCTAGAGAGAGGGAGTACATTGTTGTTGTCTGCTATTAGTCTTGTGAGCCCCAAGTATGTCAAGGTTTTGATTCGATTACAATCAGCCGGCCTCTCCATCTTGAAAGGACGCAAACTCACACACGCACATACACAAAGTCCTTTTTATTATTTCCCCTGCTTTTATATAAATCCTCTAGGGTTATCGTTGTTCATTGACTATCAGATCCTTAGAAAATAGTTCGCTTGGCTTCCGTCTTGGAAGAGACGGAAGAAGAGGTGGTGAGGGGGTTCGATGAATTGATCGCCTCACCTGAGTCAGGGATGATGATGATTCATACAGGAGAAAAATTAATATTTTTTTAAAGTAGGAAGGAGTCGTCAAAGGGTTGAGTGCCACGTGCCCTGCTCACGTTCTCTTCGACTGGTTGGTGTACATTCTTCGACGTTGACTCTTAAAGGAGACAGGTGGGCTGAGTATTTTTTCGCCATCTTTCTTCATTCTTGTCATTTTTATCCGTTCAGATCTTTCGAAACAGAGTGTTTTTGTAAACGGGCATTCTTGTTGGGATTATACTTTTTAATAACAAAGGAAAGTTTAAAGTGAAGTATGAGACGGATTATTCCTAAATGAGATAGAAGAACTACCGAAGCTTTTTACAAAGTTTTGAACTTAAAAAAATTCCAAGTTTACTTTTTATTAAAAATGTTTGGTTCTTGAAAAGAGTTGAGAGCGCAGGCAGAATATTTCCTGAAGCGTTGCTTTGGTCTGGATCGAAACATGACAGCCATCTCATGCTAAATTTTATCTATTCTCTGTGAATCCCAAAATTATCATTTCATGTAATAAATGTATTCATTAAAATACTAGTACTATCCAACAACAGCATAATACGCCTGAAAAGGACAGACAACATTTGGGAAGAAGATTGGATTGAAATTGCCGCAATGAAATGACGCCAAACGTCTGCACCTTTTCTTTAATAGAGGCACGCCTCTCATTCCAGCCTACAAAGCCTTAAGATATTTGAACCAGCCAAAGCCAATCCGTGATTATTGACATGAGTAAGAGATAGGGCGCCATTCCTCTTGTCATTTTCGATCCTTTCAGGTCGCCAACAGGCCCCCAATAGGATGAGCATACAAAATCAGCGAAAAACGGAAAAAGCAACATCAAACTCCCCAGAAACTAGCAATCCTTCCGAATTGCCAGGAACAGGTGAATATTAGGGCGATAATTAAGGATTTATACTTTAACCCAGCTCCTTTTATATCGCGAGGCATGTTACTCCAACTATTTAGGACATTAAAAGAAAATTCCATTTCACAGAAAGGAGAGAGAGCAAGGTTTCAGTTGGTCTTGTAAATTCAGTGTCTATTAGCCAGGTTATCACTCGTTCTATTCATCTATAGACGCACTAAAACGTTTTCTTCAGCATAGGACGGTTACAATGGAAAGTTACTTTACCGAAAAGCAGTCCTCATGGTCCTATTATAAAACGTTCAATATGATCTTCGTTGTAGACATAGGCTTGATTCCACTTTAATCCTGAAGACATGAACATTTTTATTTATTATTATTTATTTATTTATTTATTTAAATAGGTTAAGAAAAAAATACAATAACGCCCTCCAAAGCCAGAATGGTCAAAGACCGACAAGTGATGCTCTGGGGGCACAAAAAATAACAAGAGAAAAAAATTAAGAGTGTTGGTAAAAACAATAAAATCAAGAATAAACAATAAAAACAGAAAAAAAATCAAATAACAAAAATCTAAACCTAAAACAAATCAAGATAGGCCGAGGGCACAATTTAAACGACCATAACATTAACAAATCAGAAATTAATATAGAATTAAATAAAATAAAAAAGCATAATATAATAAAATGCTGAGAAAATAATGCGTAAAATAACAGTTCTTAGTAGCTCCAACTGAGTAACTGATGATAAATATGACATCGCGCCAACGTGTATTGCACCCTCTTACATTATACGCTACAGCTCCCGGATGACACTTCCGAACACGGTGCAACCACACGTGCGTGCGCTTGGGATGTAGAGGGCGCTGATAGTTAAAATAAAACGTAAAATATTGATAATATTGATACCATTAACAATAAATTGAAAAACACCAATAAAGCAAAAGGCAGAAAAAATTACATGCTATGTTAATAATAATAATATTATTATTATTATTATTATTATTATTAATTAATAATAATAATAAAAATGAAACTTATAAAAGTGCAGAAAAAAAAAGTATCAGTAACACGCAGGTCCTAAATTTCAAACAAGTGAACTACATATACTATAAAGGAGAAGCCACATATAGAAGGCTACACTAACATAAGGCATTAAATAAATTTTAAAACTTTACGAAAAGCATAATATGAAGACAAGGTACGAATATCAATTGGCAATTAACACCGACAAAGAATACGCATCTCTTTCTCTAATTTAAACGAGATAATGGAAAATAAATATTATGAGCGTTCCTTGTCTGATGATTATGCCTATCACTATTGCAACTTATAACTAGAGAAGTAGAGGATTGACTATTTTATAAATAAAAGAACAGAGCTAGAGGAAATATCTGCTGATAAGGTCTTCTGCAAAGCAACTCTACCAATGCAAAGAGTAGAATGCCAAAAAAAAGTTGACAAATAGTTCTAACAAGCTAAATAACAATAGAAACCACAATTCCACAAATGAAATTTTTCCATTTGAGTACACTGTCTCCTTCATCAGCGTGGGATTTGGAAATACACTACCTTGCCAAAAATCATGGGACACCACCAATTTAATGGAAACACTTAGAAAAATGAATGTGTTACTATATATAGCTTGTCCAACTAAAGTTTGAGTGGGCGTGTCCAATTAAATTACCAATTTCAATTGTTAGACATTGTTAATTATACTTTGCAACAGTGTCTAATAATTGAAATCGGAAATTTAACTGGACACGCCCACTCCAACTTTCGTTGGACAGATTAAAGTTGGTCCCCTTTTTGCTGCTTTTACAGTCTCTGTTAGGCATACTGTCCATAAGATTTTCCCCTATTCCGCCAAAAGTGCTTTCGACAGTTCAGTCACAGATTTCGGGCCCTCCGCTCCTGCGCGCAATCGACACTCCAACACATTCCAAAGACGTTCGATGGGGTTGAGATCGGGGCTCTGTGCAGACCAGTCAAGTTCTTGCATTTCATCAAACCATCTGCCTACAACCTTTCCTTTGTAGCAAGGTGTGTTATCGTGTTGAAAGAGAAAAGTGCCATTTCCAAAGTGCTGCCAGAGAGCAGAGAGTGTGGCGTTTCCAGCCACTGAAACGATTGTACGCAGACAAAACGACGAAAGGCACTCACACTATCACTGACCTTTTGCCAATCTTCACTGTGGGTACTAAACAGTTTGCCAAATGACGTTTTCCGGGCATTCGCCATACACAAATTCTTCCATCCGATTGCCAAATGGTGTATCGTGACTCTTCACTCCATTCAATCATCCGCCATTGCTTCAGTATTCAGTGACGTCTCTCTCGTTGCAGGTGCTGATGTGGGGCGTGTGGGCCGCAGCTCTGCCATAAAAACCCTGCAAATAGTCCTGGCTTACAGGTTTCCCAGTGGATTCTGTGAAAGATCTTGTCAGTCCATCAACCGATCTTTTACGGTTTGCAGTAAACGCCCTGCGTATCGCCCTTCGGTCTCTGGCCGACATAATCTTAGGTCTTCCGGTCCTGGGCTGCACACTTGTCGTACCCTATCTTTCCACGGATGTCGTTTTGACAGATGATTTGGGGATGTTTAGCAGGGTTGACGTCTCTCTAATACTTTTGCCTACACAGTGGCACTTTTACAATTGTATCGCTCTCGAAGTCCGAAAGCTGCTTTCTTTGAGCTAGGATTTGTTATCATTTTGTCTAAACGACCGTGAACTATGACTCCCAGGCATTGAGACTCGAGACGGGATGTCTTCGTACGGGAGATTTCTAACACCACCATTTGCTAAACATTCAAACAGTAAATGTCTTGTTTAATCACTAGATAGTCATCTTCCTCGTAAATTCTCATCAACAAATGTTAGTGAAGAGGTAAAGATAAAAATGTCGTGATCACAGACTGCATAGTTCCTCGATCTGATTTCTGTAGAATATTTGTGTAAAATGAATTGCAGGATTTGAAGATGATGGATACGTCTATGTCCGTCTCATTAACTTTTTTTTCCTGGTTTATGCATTATGAGTGGTTTGCAATCTGATTTTCCTTCTTCTTAACGTTCTCTGATCTCGGAGCAACAGTTAAGAGATACGCGGGAAACCTCCTTCCAAAGTGCAGCATCTCAATCGCAGGAAGTGAGCGCAGGTGATTAATGGGGTGGATGCTTTATCGGTACATCAAGAAATGTTGCGCTTTTTTTTTGAAATGAATTTTAAAATAACCTGTGTAATCTTTAACTGGCTGATGAGTGAATTGGTAAAAATAAAAAAGGTAATGACTTTTTATTTTTTTTTTCTTGCTCTCCTTCTTCCGTTCTTTGTGGAAGCGGAAGTTTGTAGCGTGATCGATTGAGAGCGAAACCAAGAAGCGTATCCGAGTCACGATCCACATTATGCATAGGAAAGGGACAAACGGCGTGTCAACACCATAAATCTATCCTCAGCCTCTTATTACACACAGACACTAACACATATATCATACATAAGCACGCCGTGCTAATTGAAAAGCTCGTTAAATGTATTCACGGTGGAAGAACTGGAATAAAAAAACAAAAAAAAGACTGAAGAGAACGAAAATAGAATTGCAATTTGCGGGAAAAGTTGCTCCCGTTCACATTAAACATTTAACCTTGTGAATGTGCCACGCATCCGTTTTCGTCATAATTATTTCGCGCACTCCCTCCCTTTTTTTTCTTCTGTTTGTTCGATTTGATCACTATCGATGAAAAATTCGATTTTCGTCATTTTTAGGCCCAGTTGATGACTATCTTGAGCAAGCCAAGCGAGAAGATATTTTTGTTGGACGACGTGTTTTGAAGTGGCTGGGGCAGCTCTAGAGAGAGCAACACAACATTATAACTTATTATTAAAAAAAGTGTAGCTCCATCTCTCTCTCTCTCTCTCTCTCTCTCTCTCTCTCTCTCTCTCTCCCCCCGTTTGTGTGTGCGCGCGCAACAATGACCTGGCTCAACAAACATTGGCCAATCCAACCTTCATTGTCTTCAACAAACGAAAAAATACTGATTGTCAAAATCCAAGATAGTAACAATAAAAGTTACATTGTTGTTCACTGTGATGATTAGGTGACTTTTCAGTTGGTCACCTGACTTTTCGCTTCCAGGACTTATCTTGTAGGCCTCGATCGTTACACCTCAGTAGGGAATTGTTAATCGTATTTCCACCAATAATAATGTAACAATGTAATGACGTTTCAGCGCCCAGGTGGTGTTGCTAGGTGTTGGCACAGCAGGGCCGCCGCCAGGGGGGGACAAACGGGACTCTAGTCCGGGGCCCCAACGGAAGGGGGGCCTCGTCAGCCATGCATCAGGCACGAGGCAGAGCCCAGAGGGGCCCACACGTACCCAGTTGTCAGGGGCCCAAACATTTCTGGCGGCGGGCGTGGGCACAGGCCCATATCATCACCACCTCTACTCAAAGCCTGAGCGCGAAAACGTCGTACATTGTTACATCATCATGCGGAGTCATAATTTAGGGGTTATTATTGGTAGAAATACGATTAAACATGACTCCGCATGATGATGTATCAATGTATAACGTTTCCGCGCTCAGGCTTTGAGTAGAGGTGATGTTGCCCGTAACCACCGTAACATAATTTTTTCAAGAATTTATGAATTTATACTCCCTCTACTAAAATATGGTATACATTTCAATAATGAACTAATAATAATAATAATATAAACAACAACAACGATGATAAAGAAAGAATGCCGGAAGAAGGCGAGCAAAACAAGATGGACGACGCAATGAAGCGCATGCGCGATGCCAAGCTCTTTATTGTCGGACGCTCAATTTACGACGAGTGACGAGGAGGACGTTTATGGAGCCTCGTAAATCGATCGTTTGTTAACATCTGAATGGATATTTTTGTGGTCAGTCACGCATTGTCAAGGTTCCGTGAGCTTCTCTCGATGATGGAAAAAAGAATACAGCATAGAAGAAGGGGGGAAAAATCTTTTTCTGTGCTTTCGCAGGTGATGGGAGGCGCGGCGGGTGCCCTGAATGGACGTTTATGCAAATGAGCGCGGTCGGCGGAGCAAAGTGATATCGCATAGGGAGCTATTCAAATGAGGATCGATGAAAATTACCGGCTGGGGAGAGGAAAGGAAATTGGCTGTTGTTGCTCTTGTAATAGATTCCGTCCCGAGATAGCCGCCCGGCTTCATTCCAAACGATTATCGCTCTTTGGGCCTTTAATGAATCCGTAAAGGACAGCTGTCGGCCCAACTTCCTATCGCCCCGATCGACAAATCGCGATGCAAGAATGGAAAACCTGGTTAGTTTTTATCTTTCTCTCTCTCTCACTCTTTTTTTTAATTTTATTTATCCATCACCCTGATAAAAAGAAAAAAGGCGAGTTTTGGCGGATGGAATGCGTGTAACGAGGGCGGAACAATTTTTCTCTTCCAGTGCACAGAGATAATCGTCGTTCACTCGATGGAGATTGCAGCCCAAAATATTGTTACGGATTTTATTGCCGAATAAGAGACACATTTGGGTACTTAGCCTTTCTCGATCCGTGTTTATGGACACCTTGGAGCGCTTTACTGATTTCAGATTAGATTCCAGTTAAAAAGCGACCAAGTGCACCTGAGAACGCGTTTTCATTTGCTCAACATCTTTTATCCTGCTGTTGCAAAAGTCTCCCGAATAGTCTCGCGAATCGCGCGCCCTTCGCATCCAGAAAATTAAAAATTTTATTAAGAATGAGATAATAACGTGAAGCTTTAATTACAGAAACCGAGAGACTGTAGATACTAGTAATAAGGAATAGAAACCAACCTCCTGTCCAAAAAATAGATTAGCCCGTATGCGCATTTCGGCTACCTTGTAGTCATCACTCAGCGGAATACTTACTTATATGTTCTTATTTAATTTTGCTTTGCGTAGCCGATGAAAAAGACAGGCCCTGACATTGAAAAGGCTGAGCAAAAATGGCATACTAGACTCTCGTCATTATCAAACTTGTTAATGATTGGCTCGTTTGATGATGTCACCTTATAACGTATTTCCTCTGTTTATTGGTTACATCATTTTAAATTACGCTTTTTTAAATCCCGTAAATTTTCTTATCTGTATTCTGCAGCCGAAATGCGCATACGGGCTAATAAATCTTGTTTTTTGTGTGTAGAAGTGGTTGGTTTCTATTCCTTATAAGAAGCTTGCATATTGAAGTAATTCGGATTTCATTTCTAGTTGAGTAGATAAAGTTGAGAACTAATAAACATTAAACATATCATTGTGGAGTTGATATTCATATTTCACTTTAATCTCAACAAAAATTAAATTTTATGATGTGAAAAGCTATAATTTTTCTGAGGAAACATTTCTCAGATAAATAATCTTAAAAACAAAATATCGCTCGGAAGACATCTCTTCTAACAATCTTGATAGCCCAATGGCATAGTCTTCAATGAAGACGTTAATAATTCCGTTGTTTATTTCTCTCGTTGTAAACAAAAGACGGTATGTGTTCTCGCATTAAATTAAAATAAAATAAAAGGGTGAATGCTTTCGAGCTTGATGAACTTCTTCCTTAGACATACTATTCACCTGCACAGGATGCGTCACCTTTTTAAACAAGAAATTAAGCCTCCCGAGGAATATAGGAAAGTAGCGGAAGCCCTGAGTATATCAATTTTTACCCCTTCATCTGCACTTTTTAACCCCAATTTATTTTATCAAAAATTTATTTTCTCGAACTTAGTATTTAGAAAATATAAAAGAACCCTATCTTTTTTCCTTTCTCATCATTTTCGATCGAATGATATACAACCTGTGACAATGAAGTTCGGTGAATGACGTCAAATTGCTAACGGTCGTAAGAGTGCACCATCGTCGTATCCTGCCCCAGACAGGTCGAGACATGTTTAAACAAATTTGAGAGAATCAGCGCTGCGAGTGTGTTTATTGTGTTTAAACAGGACATTGAAGAGAGAAGGCGTAGTACGCGCGGTCGAAACCTAAAATGGGGTCGATCAGCGAACGAAAGAGACTCATGAAATGATGACAACAGTTTACAAAGAAAGTGCTACTACTTTGAAGTGTGTTTATGAGTGGTTTAAACGGTTCCGAGGAGGCCGGAACACCGTAGAAGACGCCCCCTGAAGTGGCCAGACATCCAACGTAATGTTATGACTCAACTGAAGGCTATCCCTAAAAACGACTACGCCAGGAGTTTCCAGGACTTGTACAGGCGTTCCCAGAAGTGCATTACCATCGACGGGGATTACTTTGAAGGATAGTAACTGCTGTTTCATGTAAGCGAGCAATTCACTCTCAATATGCCATCATTCACCGAACTTTATTGTCACAGGTTGTAAAAAAAGCATAAATATTCAGCCTGTCTCAGTCCACTGCAGGACATAGGCTTCCCCCCACGGGAGGTATATTTGGTCTAATCTACCACGCTGACCAGACGAGTTGGGAGATGCAATTTTGAGCTTCTGCCAGCTTTTTACGACTGCCACAGGGTGGTAGTAGCAGCCGGGACCGACGGCTTAACGTGCCCTCCGAAGCAGGATCGAATGATATATCGTACATCATTTGTTGCCATAGTTCTAAAGACCAAGTGACTGCCACCCCCACAACTCCGACCCCACTGGTACAACTTGGCCAAACTTTATAAAAATGTAGATTTTGTCTAGAGGAAAATGCATATCGAATTTCACCTAAATACCACATAGATCACTTGGCCCCCTCTAACTCCCATCCCCGTAATTCCGACCCCAGTGGGCCAATCAAAAATAGTGAAGGTACTCATGCCATAGTAAGCTAGATACCGAATTTCAACCTTCTACCTTAAAAAAATGCAGAAATTAAGAAAGGGCGGATAGAAGAAATTTTTTAAATAAATTTAAGTTAATTTTGAAATGAACCAGCCATGCCCTTGCAAAGACCTTTCGATAATTGAAAAGAGGCGAACGAAGCCGGAAACGTTCTCGATAGATTCTCGCTTTCTTTTTAAATTCTTCGAAGGTGATTGCGGCCGACACTGATTTTTGGCCATTCCCATTAATTTTCGTTGAGATTTATTATTATTATTATTATTTTTAATAAATTTGATCGAACGATGACGCCCACCCTTTGCCAACTTATTTCCGTTGTCGGCCTTTTAATTAGCGCAACTCGGTTACTGTTGCGTTAGTTGTTCGGTTGCATTATTATCCAGCTCATTTCTCTGTGCATTGTCTGAACGACGTTTTTGTTTGAAGGTTTCTGGGTCACTCGAACCATTTCAATTCAATTTTCTCAGGAAATTTTAATTTAATTTAATTGGCCCCAATTGGCAACGCCGGCAAACATGATAGCCAGCCGACCTTTTGCCTCTTTCCATCTCCTTCCCACAATTTCGGTTTTTTCCCAGTTGAAATAAAACAGCAGCATTGCGTTTTCTTCTTGTGTTCTGCTCTTTACTCATTTCTATGTTTGCTTTATTTATTTTTTTAATCGTTTTTTTTATTTGCTTCTTATTCTGAAACCCTGTTTGCGTGACTGACGAGGGTTTGGATCGGCTCTATATACTTTTTTATTCTGAGAATTTTTCCGCCTTCCTCGCGACAGGGCCGCCGCCAGGGGGGGACAAACAGGACTCTAGTCCGGGGCCCCAACGGAAGGGGGGGCCTCGTCAGCCACTCTTCAGGCACGAGGCAGAGCCCAGAGGGGCCCACACGTACCCAACTGTCAGGGGCCCAAACATTTCTGGCGGCGGGCCTGCTCGCGACAAAAATTTATTTTCCCCGCCTTTTATGATATAAAATGGCACCCTTTTAAAATTAAATTTGTAATGGATGGGCTACTTTTTTACGTTTCTATGTTTTTGACATTTTGATAGGCGCTTTTGGAGAAAAAAAAATGATAGTGAAAAAAGGAGGGGCCATGAAGTAAAATGAATTTGTTTCTCTATTTGAGTTTTGTTTGAAATAAAACTTAGGAATTTTGTTGTTTCCCGCTGACCACGTGAATGGACTAGAGTTTCCTCTATGACGTCAGAGAAAAATTAATTAATTAAACTTTTAATTTAAACGCTAGTTAAACCAGATAATTGGAGATATGAAGAGTCCGAGAAACCGCCTCGACCAAGTCAATTAAGATAATTGGAAATTAATTAATTAAAAAAAAAATTCCAATCTTTTACGGTTGCGGAATTTTTTCTTTTTTCCTCCCTTCCACTAAAGTTATCTTGGAGTGTTCACGGGCATTGCTTTCGTAATCGTGTTAACGGAGTAAATCGACTAAATAGCAAAGGAGTCTCGATGATGAATGCTCTTCATCCTTTAATTTCTTCATCGTATCCATTTCATTGTGGAACTTGAATTTCATGCTCGATTAAATAGAGAAAATGTTCAGAAAAAAACTGTTTCACGCAAACTTTAGAATTTTTTTCTGAAGGTCAACTGTTTTTTTTTCAATATTTGAAATGCAGTCTCTTTATAATTTTAGAGCGAAAATGGATAGCGCGGTCTATTTTAAATCTCAATCTTTTAAGAAACCCATGTTTCTTTGCCCCTTTTTGTGTAATAAAACTATTGTAAGAAATTTTATTAACTTACTAAAGTTGCATCCCAAAGGATGAGTAAATGTCAAAGCATGAACTTATACAGGGGAGTCAAAAGTCTGTTACGCCCTTCCTATAATGGGTACCAATGTAGTTACGCAAATTCCAATACGGTGAATAAATTGGAACTTGAGGGTGCTCTATCTGATGGAGCACTTTTCATCATCTCAAATATGCAAATTAGGATACATCCAAATTCTATCTCGAAAACCGTAAGAGATACACAACACAATTCCAATTGCACATTTGTTCAACAGCAAATTCCAAACAAAACAAACTTCACCAAATTCCGATGAGCGGATCACCCACAATCCTCAGTGCAAGCTCTGCAACATTAAAACCTTGATTCCTGTCAAGATTGAGCCAAGGGATGAGTGGCTATAGGAGGGCACAAGAGCAACAGAGTCTAAAGATCCTGGGTTCAAGTCCCAGAAGTAACCACCGAGTGTTTTTTTTTCTTCTGAATACTATTTGCCAAGCATGCAAATTATTTTATGCACCATCCTCATCCTGTTCTGGAAAGTTCCTCATTTTACCAAAAAGTCACCAGCTTCCTGTGCAATTGGTATAAAATGGCATGTTAAAGCTGAGAAAAAATCAGACCAAAACAAGATGGGACCAAATACACTAACCAGGAAATGATCAACATGGTCCTCTGCTTTGGCGAGGCGAAACAAAATTATCATGCAACAACCAGGCATCGTTGAAATGCGGAATTAACAAACACTATCACATTGAACAAACACTATCTAGATGATTGATGGAAACACTTACTTTGTATCAGATGACTATTTGTAACAACAAACAGTAGAAGAACCAATTGTCCTGTTGCAGAGCTTGCAATGAAGATTGTGGGTGATCCGCTCATCGGATTTTGATCAACTTTTTTTTTGTTTTGTTTGGAATTTGCTGTTGAACAAATGTGCAATTGGAATTTTGTGCATCTCTTACAGTTTTCGAGATAGAATTTGGATGTGTCCTAATTTGCATATTTGAGATGATAAAAGGTGCTCCATCAGATACAGGACCCTCAAGTTCCTATTCATTCCCTGTATTGGAATTTGCGAACTACATTGGAACTACATTGGTATCCAAGACAGGAAGGGGGAACATACTTTTGACTCACCCTGTATATTAGGAAAACAGAATGACCGCTGTCCACAATGAAATTTATTCATACATGAACGTACATTTCGGATCCGCACTGCCTTTCTTCACCTATATGAATAAAGCTCGTCGTTTTACTTTAATTTTTTACTTTTAAGTATTATCCTCAGTGTCTGATCTCTTTTCACGCTTTTAACTAAGACGGCTCATTTGAAGCACCAACGTTACCTATAAATGTTAAGTTCTAACGTTTTTCAGAGTTGGTCACTGATCATTTACCGACAAAGATGTCCGACTTTGTCGTGCTTATGGGGTCGCTATGCTGTAAATACCATGACTTCAGAGTCGTTTAATTCTTTTATACATGTCTTTGTACATTGACCTCATTTGGAGGTCGAAGGAAGAATATAAATCAAAAACGTAACGGTACAGGGCAGTGCCATGGTGTTCTTAAAGAAGCTTACCGCACTGTAGAGAAGTCAATAAAATGAATGATTTTAAAGGAGTTTTTAAAGAGTAATGAAGAGCATTGGAGTGGATAAAAGTCTTAAGCCGAGCGGTTTTTTTCTCCTTATCCCCACCCTTTGTCGTCATCTTGTCGCTGCTGCCCACGGAAAAAGGCCGCTGTCGCCGACTCCATCGGAATGCCGACAAACTCCGACTCAAGAGATCCCTCGTGGGCAAAAAAGAAAAAAAAAGGAATGGACACCTACAGGACACGACTCGACTGCTCTAAAATATAAAAAAGAACCAGAAATGGGTGCATTACACTTTTCTTTTTCTTCTTTCAGTTTTGATTTGCCCCATGAAAGATATGCATGTGGGGGTGGTGGAAAAGAAAGTGGTTCAGGTCGACGGGTGACCCCGGAAGGTGGTTTTTGCAATTTTATTTTAAGTTTGCTCTGAATGCAATTAGCGATTTGGATCTTCTATTGTGTAAGGTCAAGCGATGCAACCGTGACACTTGCCATTGGACGGCAGCAGAGAAGAAGTAGAAGGAATGCTGCGCAGAAGGACTCGGCCTGAATGCAAATGTAGTTCATTAAGTAGAGCAACTTTCTCACCCACCCACCCACCCATCTTCCTTACTCTTCGTTAGCTTTACTAGATACAAGAAAAAAAGAAGGGAAACAAGGAAAAAACATTTCTTTTGCTGTGGAAATAAAAACTCTACATGTAACAGGTTCTACAACATTTGTAGCCGTTTTGACGTAACGAAAACCACTGGTATATAGACGAACGTAACCGTGAAAACCCAACCTAACCTACCCCCTTCCCTCGAATTTAAGGGTCGAAGCGTTGTGCATGTGAATGTAAAGGAAAAAGATAATTTGAGTTCTGAGATAATCAATTTCAGTACGAGAATAGACTCTCAGCTTAAACCTTTATCAAACCATTCGTTCGAAACCCCATCTTTAACTCGTGTGTTGAGTGTGAGCATGCGCGAAAGCGGAGGAAGCCGCCCTCTCTTTGAGCGCAGGTAGGCCACTCACCTTTTTCGCGTTCCCTTCAGGTGGGCCACGTGGCTTGCCTCGCGCTCCTCGAATGCCATCTGGGAAGACTCTCCCCTTTCGGTATTCTTTCTAATGATAATACTCTCGAAGAGCTTCAGTATCGATCGAGTTTTCGATGTAGCCGATTGAAGTCCAAAGGAACTTTGCCCATCGAGAGCTGCATGCCAAGTTACATGTTATTCTGTGTTAGAGAATAAAAAAATTTATACGTCGATATATCAAATGTCCAATGTGCAATTCTGTAATATTGTTATTTTTACGGAAAGACCAAACACGGGCCAAGCCTCATGAAAGATATTACTTCGTCCGGTGGAATTACCCATTATCCCCCCCCCCGGCCCCCCCGCGACACTTCCTCACAGGGCCCGAGTTGAAAATATCCGTTCCAGTTAGTCTAATATCCGTGTACGGGCCTTATAGACAATGTTGCGGCTTTCACTTCTATTTGAGTCTGAAATTACTCTAATATAAGAATAAGGTGTCCGTATGTCTTGCGTGCGTCACATTACTCACACAAGCCGTTGCAACAATAGTCTTTCATCCACAGTCCTTTTGTCATGGTAATGAAATGTTAGTTTTAAAAATTTTATATTAAAAAGAAATAATTAGAAGGCGTGGTCCCTGATTCATTGCGGGTCGCGAAATTTTTCATTCCCTTTTCTACTTTGTAATTATGGCATGTTTGGTCTCATTATTATCTTCTCTTTAAGTTAAAAAGAAATATTTTTGCCAGCGAATAATAAGTGCCCAATAGGGTGTCAAAAAAGCAAGGATAATAACTAAGCATTAGCTAACCATTATATGTATATCGAATTTGTTTCCAATTGGACCTTTACTCTGTCCAACGAAAGTTTGACTGGACGTGTCCAATTAAATTTTCGATTTGAATTGTTAGACATTGTTGCAAAGTAAAATTAAAAATGACTAACCATTGAAATTTGAAATTGAATTGGACATGCCCATCATTGCTTAATAGCCTATCAGACGATTGATTAACAATTTCTCTTGATTCCAAAATATTAAGTAATTTCGGATACATAGTGAAATGGAGGATTTTAACAAGACCTCATTAATGATTATTTGTAAGATCAACAAAACTAACGGAATTAGCCGTATACTGTGAATGTGCAGTTAATCACGAAAATCTTTATTTTTCACTTTTCAAAATTGGTCTTGAAACTTGCGTCATAAATGATGAAGTGGCGGGTAGGCATTATTTATAAAAGTAGTCGGATGCGAAAGGGGTAAATAATGGAGAATAGAGCCATGTTTTTCTTTTATCAATAACCCACCAACTTTTTTTTCACTGAGGAACCTTTAATTAGAGAAGAAATAACGTAAAGCCAGAATTTAAATATCAGGAGTCGATTATTATACAAAAATAATTAAGAAGACGAAACCTTACAGATATACAGGGTGGTCCATTTAAGTGTAGACATGGAAATATCTCGAAAACAAAGCATTGTACGAAAAAAATGTCCAAAATCAAAAGTGAATTACTTCGCAGGGAAATTCATTAGCCAAATAATTAGCCACCTCCCCCCCCCCCCTTGCAAGGGTAACTTTGAAATATTAAATAGGAACCCTTATTTATAACGGTATATTCAGATTGTACACAATATTGGGGAAATGTTTTATTTTTGGTGTTTTTTTCAATTGATCCAACCGTTTAGGAGATCGAGGCCCTGAATATGTGGAACTTTAAAAGTTTTGAACCCGATATAGTGCACAAGCAATCTTGGGGGGCAGCAGTCCTATGGAGGCACAGTCTGCGTGTGTGTATTGAAAAATATTGGATTTTTGAAATTCTGACTTGGGATTGTTAAAGGCCATTAAAAAATAGAATAGAAATGTCTGTACGACCTACTCTTTGTCTTCATCGATAAAAATTGGGTTCAAAACTTTTTTTTCGTACAGTGCTTTGTTTTCGATGTCTACATTTAAATGGACCACCCTGTATATGTGAATCCTTTCAGTCCCCATTTTTTTGTTTGAAGGATAAAAATTTTCCCATTAATTTATAATTATTAATGGTACTGATATTAAACATATAATATTTAAAATTGGAATTCATGGAGGTGGGATCTTTTAAAATAGTTTTTATAATATATTAAGCCAATCAAAAACCTGGAAATGATGCAAATATTAAAAAAAACTATATATATTCATGATGTTTAAGAGTCATATGACGTAAAATTTAAATGTTGGAATAGGTAGAGGAACTGAATATTAAAAATGATATTTCTCGAGGTATTGTAATAATTTTCTAAAATAGTTTGCATGATAAGGGCGATTAAAAAACTTGGCTTTCCGGCACTACCTATCTTGTTGACGGGATAGCCTCCTTGGCCATTACTAGCATTCATTCTAATGCAAACAGATACAAAAGTAGCACTGAAGAGTTAACTTAGCACCTTATACCGAAATCGTTGCTACTTTGTTGCGAGACACGGTTTAATTCTTGAACTTCTGTTTCTAAATGGGTTCCACGTGTGGAGAAGAGACGCTTTCTTCGTGGGCCCAGTCGACCTGAACTTCATTCCTTTCGCGGGGGGGTAAATTGGGAAGTTTATTTTTTTATTGTTCTAACCAGACTAGTATGGAAATGAGGCGGCTTTCCACTCATTAACTCACACGGAACATTACCAAAAATAAAAAAGAGAAATAAATAATAATAATAATAATCCTCGCCGATTTCATGTCCAAATGAACGCTGAGTTATTTTGTCGCCGTTTTCTTTCTTCTTTTTTTTCTGTCGCATTCCTTCTTCGTTTGTAGCTCCTCACGAGCCAAGCAGCTTAAAGTGAATAAATTAATATTTATTCATACAAGTTTATTCCCTCCCCCCTCCCCAACACCGAATTGTATTTTCAACGAGTTAATATCTATATTTTTTTAAGATGCGCGACATATGACACATGAAATTTCATCGCTGATGACGGATATCGTATCCAAATTTCTGTTCTTGAGATATCGGTCAAAAACTGAATTCCGAAATTTACTCCATCTCAAAAATGTGAGTCATAGCAAAATGAAACCGAAACAGCTTAATAGTACACAAAAAAAAATCAATAAATTTTTGTATTTACCATTAGTCAATATTTCGAAAGGTATTATCGAAGTGGCATCACTATCGATAATCGATATTCAATATCTCGATATAAGACAATCGAAATGACGTCTGTATGTGCATAGAGTTAACTCAATAAGAAGCATAAGTTTGAAAAAATTTTCAAAATTAGACAGTTATGGAGATATAACATCTCAACCGGATGATTGAACTGCGATATTCATTCATTACACAATAAGGCATTTAAATTTAACAATATAAACCCTAACGCGATGATGTATAAAAAAGGCATTAAATGTATTCCACTATATTAAAATACACAAATATCTTAAAATGTTTTAATGAAAGTTCCTATACTTTGTCGCGGTGTTTTTTTTAGAATTAATGAGGTTATTTCTTCTTTTAGCTGCACATGTAGATTTCGAATTAAGTTTTACAATATCTGGAAAAAAATAATTAATATTCCATAAGGCGTTTTTTAAAAACAAACAAAACAATAGAGTCCCTATACTTTTGTACAATACCCTATCAGAAGTCTAGGACACCATCACTTTAATAGAAACACTCAAAACTATACATATTTTAGTATCTTGTTGGTCCACCTTTTGCTGCTATCACAGCTTCTCCTCTCTGGGGCATACTGTCCACAAGTTTTTGATACGTTTCGACAGGTATTTTCGCCATTCTGCCATAAGTGTCTTGGACAGTTCGGTTACGGATTTCGGGCGCTCCGCGCAAGCGCGCAATCGACGTTCCAACACGTCCCACAGATGTTCGATGGGGTTCAGATCGGGGCTTTGGGCAGGCCAGTCAAGTTCTCGAACCCCCTTTTCATCAAACCATGTGCCTACACCCTTGCTTTATGGCAAGGTGCGTTATCGTGCTGAAACAGAAAAGGGCCATAGCCAAAGTACTGCCAGAGAGATGGGAGTGCTGTGTTGTCCAGAATATCTTGGTAACGCTGACTTCACCATCACCGGCCCTCCGCCGACTTCACCGTGGGCACAACACAGCTTGGCAGATAACGTATGCCGGGCGTTCGCCATTCACAAACCCGTCCATCCGATTGCCAGATGGTGTAGCGGGACTCATCACTCCATTCAACCATTCGTCATTGATCCAGAGTCCAATGTCGTCGCTATAACAGTTTTGCCTGCGAAATGGTACCCAACAATTGTACCTCTTTGGAAGTCTGAAAGCTCCTTTCTTTGAGACATTCTTACAGCTTTCACACAAGCATCATCTCATAATAGCATACTCTCTGTTATGTAGTGCTGGGAAGAATGCCAACAGTGAAATTGCAAAGGAATGTCTCATTTTCATGCAAATCAGGGTTGTTCCATGAATTTTGATAGGGTTGTGTATATATCCTCACTATCTCCTACACTATTTACCAATTCACAAACTTGTGCTTATCCACACACATTCACTTAAACTTGTTCATACAAAATCGGATTCATTCATGTAACGCGATCGAATATATTTAACCGTTCATGTTTTTTTCATATTTTAAATTATTTATCAACTTTTTAAGTTCGGTTTGTCATGATAGCTTGCTCATTCTTATCTGGTTCTCTGTTAAGTAGACGAAGAACTGGATGGAGCGCAACGCCTTGCTCTGGCATGGCTCTATGGGAAGTAGACGTATGGGAGGGAGGAGGGTGTGTCTCCAGAGGGGGGTCAGGAAACTGTTTTTAATCTGTGAACGGTTAAGAATGAAGACCGATGTTGAACTGATTTAAATGGACGACTCGTTGGAATCCAGTATGTGTGTGTGCATGTTGGCGTTGATGAATCTCGTTGCCAGTTGTATGGAGCGAGGTGGTGGGTGACGCCTTCGATCGGTTGGTTTTGAGAGGCAAGCGTTCTGGCGTGTTGATTGGCGCCCGCCGAGGGCACGGGTTCAGCGCCCACTCGCCCCACGAGGCCACCGCCCTCTTTACGGCGACAAGGACGCTCAAGGATAATGACAAGGAGTGCGCCATGATCCATCCCGACCGACCGACGGATCCTTATCTTTGCTGCTGCTGCTGCTGCTACTACTGCTGCTGGAGGAGAGGGATTTGCGGGCGAAGGAGAAAACTTGTTTTTTTTTTCGGGTGAATACATTAATTAATTAATGGAATGAATTAAAGCAATCGCGCTACTCGTTTTCTGTCTATGGCGAAGGAGTTTTCTCGATCCATTTATTTCCTTTGAATAAATTAAGGAGACACGCGCTGAAAGGGAAACGAAGTGGCCATTAACAGAAATATAGACCTTTTGTAGTTATTATTACTGACTGTGGTACGATTGAGTGTGAGAGTAGGCCTTGTTGTTGGGAGAAAGGAAGCGATTTCCTCCTTTAGTCGTCGGTGGAGGGCGCAGGGGGGAGGAGAGCGGCGACGGCGTGAAATTGGGCGTCCATTGTTTCCAGACCGCACAGCTGGCGATCGCTGGCCACGCGTTTCGTCACGCTTGTACTCGGCGGAGACGCCAACGACCGCCATTTTGCGCCACGCTCCCTGGGGCTGGATGGCGAACGACACCGAATCGACGGAGGCTGCCCATAAACCGTCTAACTTTAGAAGAACTTTTTATTTTATTTTTCGATAACACGTGAGTTGAAAACTTTAGTCGTTATAAAGACAGCGTGGTAGAAATGGGAAAAGAAAAGTTAACGAATAATAATAATTATAATAAATGAAAGAAAACCCTTTAACCACAACGAATAACAGAAAAATACAACCTGGATACGCGCATTTCGAAAGCACTGCTTTCATCTTCGGCAGGAATCCTTGACTCCGTGAATCCACTCAGATGAAAGTGAACTGATTCTACCATTAGGATTATCGAATAATAATAAGTTAAAGAAGAAGAAATTACCCCCCCCCCCTCTCTCACCGCTCTAGGAGGAAGGTTTAGGAAAATAGCGGAAGCTCGGAGTTCATGGAAATTGGCCTCCTTAGAAATGAAGATTAAAAGTGAAAAGATAAAGAAAGTGTAGAGTAAAACAGGTATTTTTTATCTGCTTTTATCAAATTGCTTTTTCTCCTATGGAGTATTTGAAAATGGAAAAGAACTCTAATGACATTTACTCTTCTTTCGTCTCTCATCATTTCCGATCGAATGATATTTGTTGCCTACGTTACTGATTCTAAAGACCATATGACCGCTATCCCAAAACTCAGTCCCTTATAGGACAAGTTGGCCAAACTTCATAGTCATGTACTCTCTAGATGAGTACATAACCATATTGCAAAACGAATTTCATTTTTTTTTTTTTTTTTTTTTTTTTTACATAAACTAGAGACCCCGTAACTCCGAACCCAAAGGGCCAATCGAAACCAAACTAAATAATGAACGAGGGCATGTCCATAGTAAGCTGCTACACTCCGAATTTCAACCTTCTACGTCAAAAGATGTAGAAAATATACATCACGTATATGGTAAAAACCAATCAGTAGCTCCATTCTTCCGTTGATTAATAATAAATAATTTTTATAATCTAAATATATAAAAGAAAGAGTGAAAAATGTATACACTCACTCACTCACTCACTCATTCATTCATTCATTCATCACAAAATCTCCAGAATATGAAGCCTACAAACTTAAAATTTGGCAAGTAAATTTCTCTTGGCTTCCAGGTGCTCGCTAAGAAAGGATTTTATTTTTTCTTTCTTCCTTTCCATTATACAGGGTGATTACAAAAGAACTTCACACTTTTTAAAAATTTATTACATCAAAGCTATTCAGAATATAGACACACCACATACGGATTCTTAAAGAAAAACTCTTGGAAGTTTATTGTGACACAGTTAAAGATGTTCAATATGCCCCCCTGTAGTCGAAATCGCCCAAAACCCGCATTAACATGTCTCCATCAACCCCACGTATCGCGTTCTTTCGGCTCGTCTAGATCACGGGGAAGGGGTAGGGTGAAGACCTTGTCCTTTACACACCCCCATAAAAAGAAATCACAGCGGTGGATTGGTCGAGCAAACAATAATCTGGAACTTGCAAAGTGGCCACCGCGGAGCCCCGACCTCACACCTTGTGATTCCTTTTTATGGGGGTGTGTAAAGGACAAGGTATTCACCCTAACCCTTCCCCGTGACCTAGATGAGCTGAAAGAACGCATTACGGTAGCGATACGTGGGATTGATGGAGACATGTTAATGCGGGTTTGGGACGAATTCGACTACAGGGGGGCATATTGAACATCTTTAACTGTGTCACAATAAAACTTCAAGAGTTGACTGGCATATTATGCCCTTAATGTTCATGTATTGAAATTCTAATTATTTTTGTTATTATTTTTAGGGTTTAATATTTATGATAGTTTTTTTTCCCCAAACTAAAACGTTTTAGATAGTCCATATTGCAGTGTTCTTCCGAGAAAATTTTCTCAGGCGGGTGGAAAGATAAAATAGCCGGGCGAACAAAAATTAAAAACAAATAAAACATTATACATTTCATGTATTCAGCTCAACAAAATCAACAGGGCCTGGGGCGAACCCTGATCTTGTTGTAAGTTAAATGCTGAGTAAAATATTTTGTAATTTTACTGCTGAGGTTTGTTTTTTTTTAATTTTATTTTTTATAATATTAGTATTGAATTATATTCGAAACGTTTAAATTTGAAATAATTCTCGTGTGGATGGGAAGGGGGAGTGAGGATCGTCGTCACGATTGAAATCATTCGCGCTTGCCTAAAAAAATTGTTTCCAATGCACTGCGACCGCGTCATATTCCCCTCGAAGGTGTCGAGGGTGAGCGTTGTAGCGTTTATTATTGTTATTAACTATTAATTTCCTTTGAATCGTGAAATCGAATCCATTTTGGAACGCGCACCACTTTGGATCGAATTTAAAGTTGTTGGTGCGTTTCCTCTCTTTTCACGACTTTTGGCGATTGTTGCCAGCCACCATCCCCTTTTCCCTAGCAAAAGTCGACGACTTGTCGGTTTGGGTAGGTTCTCTGAGTAGAAACGGACGAGCAGCAATAGGTTTTGGCTGGGGTCATTTACAAGAGATGTTTCATTTAGAGACCGTTCATAAACCATGTGGTCACTTTTCTCACTTTTTTTTTTAATACCTCTTCTCCCCCTTTGTGAACATTGTGGCGAAATTTCAATCCTCCTTCCTAATAATTAGGAAGAAATGAGCTACCTCCTTAACGAAGGTATTAAAATGCAGATTTTTGATGCATTTTAAAATTAATTTCAGCACATGGTCATCACTTGGTCCCCCTCCTTCCCTTTTGTGGTCCTAAGTAGTCAAATTTTGATTCCCCTTCCCCCAATTGACTACGTGGTTTATGAACGTTACCTTAACATAACGCGTTCCCGACTTTACGCCCTTTATCCCAATTTGTCCAGATTTACATAAAATATCTTCACTGTCTGATATCAGGCCTACAACGCGTTGATCGATATGTTGCATATCGTTTCTGATCGAAATGTGCACGAGCCTGGATAAGAGCGATAAATATCAGATGATGGATTTGGCGATTACTAACATACCAAATCGCGATTGTTTTTCAGTGTAGACTCGAAGTACTCAAGATGGGATCATGTGATATAAATCCAACATAATGATACTTGTTATAATAAATATAATTATTTTCAGTATTATTATTAAGTATGGAAAGGTGCTTTATGCTCTCATTGTGGGGAAACGTGTATGTCTGTCTGTCCGTAACTCCAAGGCTATGAAAGATTTTCAAAATCTGTTTTCGTCAGTCGATGAATGGTTCATGGCACGAACCACTCACAAAAATTATCTAAATCGGTTCAATAGCATGTGCAAAAATGGTACCGTCATGACCCCACCTAGCAATTTTCAATGGTAAGATATAGTAAGTAATACATCAAACAAATCGTAATGACGAGATAGAAGCGGTTATTAATTACTATTTCCGCCAATTGATAAGTATGGTTCCGGGAATGAACCATTTTGAAAATGGTTGTAATCGATACAATGGCATGTGCTCCAATGGTACCCTTATGACAACCTCAAAAATTTTCAATGATAAGATATAGCAAGTAGTATATCAAACAACTCGAAATGATAAAATAAGAACGAATAAAACGTTATTATGTATGTTTTCTCATATGCATGTTCATCGAGTTCATATTCGGAGTTCTTACTTGCCACTCGATGCTTTGCATATCCTCACTTTGCAGAAAGTCCTCCACCATCAGAATTCTGTGGGGACGTGCATTCTTAATTACTTTTTTCTCCAATTAATAATGTGGTTCAGCGCGTGAACCAATTTGAAGATAGTCATGATCGATACAATTGCACGGGCTCTAATGGTACCCTTATGGCACGGTCAAAAATTTTCAATGATATGGCATGTAATATATCAAACAACTTGGAAGGATGTGTCATGAATGAATATAACGTAAAAGTAAAGATAATCCAAATTGATTCAAAGGTACATGGTTCAATGGTATCGTAATGGTCCATTTAAAACTTTCAATATTAATATAGGGCAGTTGAAAAATATGGTTCCGCGAATGGTTTAGTTTAGCCTTTCGGTACTTGGTTATTTTATTCCTTAATGATTTATTATTATTTTATCTAAGAAATTTATAAGATAACAATATACAAAATTAAACCAAAAATTAAAACACTACTATACATGTATAACATTAAGAAATAATTTTAAAAATCTTAAAATAGCTTGATAATGAACTTCTTTAAAAGTTTATCAAAATGAGTACACGGATTTATGAGGAACAGTTATATAATATTATTAAATGGAGAACAAAGAAAAAGTAAAATTCTATTATTTTAGTGTTTAAAAATGTAAATTTAAGTAAATATTTCTTAAACTATTATCTATCCATTGCAGGATGAAGTCTCTTCCTAATTCTTTCATGCACAGAAAAAGCGTGGGTAATTTGGAGGAAAATTTGGCCAATAAGCCTCCACGCTGTCTCCATGCCCTGGAGGCTTCTCCCAGTGTACTAATTAATTAGCCTATGTGTATTTATATTTGCATGTTAATTTTTTTTTTACCTCACTCCTACCTCCAGTATCTCTGTACTGTGGCTTGAAGCATTCGGTCCCTTCATGCGAGTCGGTTGCTAGGCGTGTGAAATTATTCAGCGAGGGCTGTCATAGAAAGCGGCAAACAGGCTGCTTAAAACAATCTCATACCGTAGTGTGTATACAAACTTAGCTCAAACATTGGTATTTCAAATAAAAAGTAAATGTGAAGAGCATTTCCTGTGGACTCCTTTTTGCGCATTCCTCTGGAGTCGTTGGTTGTGGTGATGGGGAAGGGAATTTTTATGTAACCTTCCCACCTTCTTCGACATCCATTTTTTTTTCTTTTCCTTCTCCTCTCTCCCACTCTTCGAACGAGATCCCATTGTCCCACAAGAAATGGGTGATGATGAAGGAAGTTAACACTCACTCAGGAGACAGTGTCAAAAGGTCCAAACCCTCCTCCTCGTTTGGTAATGATGATGATGGACGAGGGTGAAGTGAGTTTCCCGGTGTCCTTCGAAGTTATTTCCGCAAGACGCTTTGCTTTTAGCTAGAAAGATTGATCCTTAATTGTAATAGGTGAATATTAGAAAAGGAGGAGAGTTAACTTTATTGGAACCTTTCATTTTGTCATTTGTTTATTTTTGTACATTTGTCCTCATTTGTGTGTGAGGTGAGGTGAGCGCAGTCTTAAATCCCTTTTCCTCTCCACTAGTGAAGTGAAAACAAAAGGAAAGGTAGCCTTGAAAGCAAAACTTAGGGAAACTTAAGGGAAGGGTCCGTGAAAGGGAGGTAGAAGGCCTCGAGTGTGTACTTGGCGTGAATAGTCTCCGTGGATGTTTTCGTTTTGCGGGAGGGAAGGAAGGAAGCGTTCCACTTTCCTAGTGACATAATTGCAACACTTCTTTGAGGGGAGATCTTTGAAAGGACGATCGACTGTCTTGCTTAAAAGAAATTTATGGAGGCGATACATTTTGCTGAGATGTTCTTTCTATGCAGGAGGAGGAGGAGGAGGAGGAGGAGGAAGGAAGTTGTCCTCTTGGGCTTCATTCCTGTTCACTGATAATGATGGGGATTCATTCGAGTTGAACTTCGACCGACGACAATTCCGCTGAACCTATCTCAGATCACTTGCACTTGGATCAACGCTTCTTTGGGTTTCCTCTGATGAATAAGCCAAATTGGATTGATCGCCTTCCACTTCCTCAGAACACGGATCCATTAACTTCTTTGAGGGATCCTGCCTATAAAAGTGGAGTAAAAGAGAAATTGGGCTCGGGAATTATTCCTTTTTTCCCACATTTCCACATTGTTTATTATTATTATTATTATTATTGTTATTATTATTAAAAATTCAGTCACTTCTAAAGAAAGAATAATAAAATGAATAACAATATGATTTATTAACTGTAGCAACAACATATAGATTCTATATGATATTAATTTGCTACGCTCTCGGAATTTTAGAATAACAAACTTAAATATAAAACTCCTACAATTGAAAAACGGTCAAGACAATTGCAGTAAAATTATGTTAATTATTAATTTAGGCATTGTTAGCGGTAATTATTAGACGAGTTGTTTAATTTCATTGAGAAGGATTTCTGTTTCTTAAATCTATTGTTGCAATTGCACTCTTCTCTCGATGTCTTGAAGACAAACTTGGCTATTCGTCACTTTGTGTGGTCTTGCAGTCGGCGTTCCTTCTGTTGACATTTTCACCATTTGCTCAGTTGAAGGAGTGTGCTGGCGAAACCAATACAGCACCAAGCAAAGAGTCAATTTCCTCTGTCGCCTTTCAACTTTTTCTCAATAGTCTACTAACTCTCCATTATCTCCAGTTAGTGCTTAGTTTTAAAAATTTTCAAGAAAATGGAGATTAAAAATCCAAATAATTAGGCTTTTTTTTTTATCTAAAACTATTCTAAAATTGTGGATGAGAGAAGATCGCTCGAAAAGGTTATTGAAAATTTATTATACTTATAATTTTTTTTTAAATTTATATTTGACTTTAATTGTTATATTGTGTCAAAAAAGTGACTATTATCTATCATCATGAACAGTCCAAGGATCTATCAAACTGTTGGATGACCAGCTTTCCTTAAACTAGTTGTTTCCACCATTCGACATTCCAGCAGTAATAAGAGAACAAGAAACTCCATCCTAAAAATTATCTATTTGATTCCCAAGGAATTCCGGTGAATATTAAGAGACTTGTTAATTGTTGTATTTTCATTATTATATTTTTGGCATTTACATTAAGCAGGGTTAAACTACATTTAATAAAGAAATTGGCTGTCCATAAGTTGGAATTCCAAGCAGGGTTCAGAGAACCGCTCATAAATAAAAAGGGATTCCAAGAGCAAAGTTCGAAACCAGCTCTTCGCAATCTCTAAAATAAAAGAAGAAATAAAAATTGGTAATTGATGATGAGACCTATTAACATCCTCCAAAAAAGATTAAAATAATTAGATATTAAAAGCTTGTTGTTCACACACACATATAATGACGAATTACACAATTTGCATGGAGTCTGTACTTGAAACAACTTGAAACTAGAAAGCTGATTGCGGTGGATTATAAAAATTCAATGCTGATACGGAATTAGATTCCCTTCTTCCAGTGGGTTATAAGTTTTGCTGAGAAAAGCAGATAGTATATAGAAGGGCTCAATTCTAAATTTGTGGGACTACCAGGTCTTTGAGGAATTAAATGGTTATGCACCGGTCACTCAAAGTCATGTAGATCTCTTTTTAAGTTTACAATTTCGATAATACTAAACAAAGATTGGTAAGTTTACTACGAATTGCAAGCAGCTATTATCGAGCTATTCGGGATAAAGAAAATGCCTTCAAATATATGAATATATTAGAAATTGGGTTGTTGCTTGTTTTAGATGGGCCTAATTGATTTTTAGTTTGTAATTTGCAACAGGAAAGAAAATTGCTAAATACGAGATGTACCCTTATCCAGTCTAAAATATAAAAAATTTCACAAACAGCGAAGAACATAGCTCGTTTTGAGAAACTGTTGTTTTAGTCATTTGAACTTGAGAAGAACGAAAAATAGAAATACAAAAAAGAGGGAAGAAGCAATAAAAAATGAAAAAAAAATTCAACATCAACATGGCCTTGGAATCGAGAAATGTTACAAGAATTGCTCAAAGGGTTGCGTGACACTATGCACTTGAAACTCTTTCTATTTTCCCCCCTCTCTTCTTTATCTTCTTCTTCCTTTGCTTTCACTTCTTCTTCTTTCTGGAAGAGGCGACGGAGCAATGCACACAAAAGTGAACAACTGCCGCTGCAAAATGGAGGTCAAGAACCGAACGAAGAGTCAGTAGTGCCAAGTGGCCACCGAAGGGATAAAATAATAATAATAAAAAAACACGTTTTAGTTTTTCGACAAATCTCTTCATCTAGAATGTTCTAAGGATTTAAGAATTATAAGAAGGAGGAGCGTTAGAGAAAAATTTTTTGTTTCATTTGCGCAAAGAACTCATGAGCAAATAGGATAATAGCTGTGAAATTGGTTTTTCCTGATCGTGCGAGGAGTCATTATGAAATTCAATTTCGACAAAGGTCACAATCGTGTTGACTAATTGGCAATTTGAGAACATTAAGTGAAACCCTTTATTTTCCGTTAAAAAAGATTTTTAAATTTAATTTTATTGAACCCGACCTTGCCGGTGACTCCTTGATCGTCGGACAGTCGAAGCGAAACGAGTAAAAGGTTTCTCTTCACGGTCTACTTTCTCCGACAAAAATTAAATTAACTTTTGGTTTCTTTCTTTCTTTGGACTTTAGAACCGTTTGTTTGTCTATTTGAAAATTAAAGCGAACCGTGTTCAACCGAAACTGTCTTAGGCGTCAAAATCGAATTTCCAAAAACTGCCCGACTCAGGCTGAATGAGGGACTAATGCTACAACTGAGTCGGGCAGTTTACTTGATGAAAAAAGTGATAGTTGATAGGAAAGAGTGCTATGAACGAGAGAATAATAATAATAATAAAGTTAAAATGGTTCCGAAATATGTATTAATACAATAGTCATCAGCCTCGAAACTTCTAATGACAAGGAACTGATAAGAACTGCGTTATCACTACGAAGATACCAGCCAATTCAATAGTAACCAACTAAACTTTGTCCAACAAAAGAAAACTTGACATGTTCAAAATAAATTTCGAATTTAATTGGTTCGGTATTATTTAATTTACTTTGCAAGAATGTCTAACAATTTCATCACGGATGAATAATGAATAATACATCACGCAATAATACACACGCCAGATTAATACATGGAAAAGCCTTCCAACGCAACTCCATTGAGTTGTGAAAATCGTTTATCTTATCAAGACCAGGAAAATACTTATTGTATAATGTAGTCTTTCTTAAACATTTAAAAAATTCCAAAGACCCTCGAACCTTTGATGTAGTGTACCATTGGGACTGATATGTTTCCATAATAATACGAATATCAAATTTTCTGCGCCCCCCCCCCCCTCAAGAATTTTTCGCGAACCCTACTTTGAAAGACTCTGGTATAATGTATGAAACAACGCCAAGTAAACATTGTAGACCATAAAAACTGGTATAATACTATCCCAGAGAAATGAGTCTGATTCATTGATATTGCCATGCCAAATGATGCGCCAATAGAAGACTTCAAGTATCGTGATTTACAAACATTAATTGAATGCCTAAGAAATCAAACCGTTTGCTATAGGAGTCCTTGAGGCAATACCGAAGGGACTCCCTAAGTGCTTGGAAATTGTGAACTTAACAAAAATTATCTCTTTATCCACAGTTCCATGTACATTTGGTATACATTACTTTTGTATTGTGAAGAATCAGGAGGCACAAAATCCACTTGACCACTAAAAAATTGACATTTATTGGCACGGATGTAATTTCGATCATAAGGTGAACATCACAAACACAGTAGCACTTTGTGATCGAAATGTACAAATGTGTCAATAAATGTCAACTTTTTGTGATCATGTGGATCTTGTCTCCTTCACGCGGTTTCTTTATTTATACTTTTGTATTGTTTGTTCCTGATTTATTTTAGTACTATCATTGTTCTGCTTGGCGCGTTAATTAGAATTTCGCCTGCGATGCTAACATTCAGAAACCCATCATTGGAACTGCTTACATTGGTAAACGCTGTGTTTCTTACCTCCTTGGTTAGGATTTAGGACATTTGAACTTTTCAATTTTTACCACTTACAAGTCCGTAAATCTAATATGAGATTTCCCGCAATTAGAATAATAATAATGAAGTCTTGAAGGGTTAGCTGTTTTGGCGTTCGTTTACTATTCGGTTTGCGCTAAGAGCATGGAGATGCGAGTCTGTATGTGCTTTTTCGTCTATTTTTTTTTTTTTTACCTGAGAATTTCCTTCTCCTTTCTTCTGAAGAGCTTTGTCTTTTGGCGCGAAAGTAGTTTTTTTTGCTGTGTCATTTGAGTTGCAAAAACAAAAGACGGACGGTGGAAGGTTGAAGGGCCTCCTCGTCCAATAATTTACAATCCTATCTCGCTCTCTCTCATACCATGTGGAAACGATCAACTTCACCAATCGAAAAGGTTTTTTTTTTTTTTAATTATTATTTTTTGATTCCTAGCCAGTGGGAGGGAAAAGAGAAACCAAAAAATGTTTATCGAATAGTCGAATCTCTCCGGGAATTTCTTTTTATTTTCTTTCTCGCTCCCCGTTTTTCAATATTTTTTTCTTCTTCCTCCTTTTGAGTTTTGGCTTCGATAACCTTCCTCCTACATTTCGATAGGAACTGGTTGATGGACCCCACGCTTTTTTACTGACAGGACCACGTCTGCGCATTCCACTTGTTGGACTGATCAGCTCTGCTCTGGGGAAAGAGAAATTATTTTTTTTACTCTCGTTTCTGGGTTTGTCATTTTTTCCCCCTTTTGCGGTATTTTGCGGGTAGAGGACTGTGTGGGTTGAAGGTTGAATACCCTTTGGGAAGTGCAAAAAAAGGGGTTTTGGGAAAAGGAGGTAGGGGTGGGCAATTAACAGGCGTTTGACTCTGTTTGGCCGCTTTTTTATCTTGATCGATCGACTTTTGAGGGGCGTGGAGGCGAGAAGCAAAAACCAAGGTCAGCAAAAGGTGTCGCCTTCCTTCCTCCTATCTCTCCTTTTCTATTCTTTCTTTTTTCCCACTTTAACTTTTATTTATTTATGCATTTTGTAACCCCCCCCCCTCTTCTTTGCCTTCTTCTTTTTGTTCTTCATATACATGTTAACCACGGCGTTAAATGACCAGTCCACTTTTGTGTGTGACGACCGACAGGATTGTTGCTCTCGTTTTAATTGGAAGTCTAAAGAGGCAACAAACGAACGCTCGGGCGATCGCATACGATAATACACTTGAGAGAGAGAGAGAGAGAGAGAGAGAGAGAGAGAGAGAGAGAATAAAAAATTGAATCTGAAATTAAAAAGGAGAATGGGGAATTTAAAAAAGAGAGAGAGATCAGCTAATTTATGGCGATTTACATTGTAGCCATCTTGGAACACTCCGAAATGAAGATTGGGCTGGAGATAAGAGGAGGCGCTCAACACCGTCGGCCCTACAACTCTCCGGAATGGACGGCGTATTTAGCACATTGTGTGATTCCTTTACAGGCTAAAGTACGAGGGGCACTCCGAAAGTAATGCCTCTTTTATATTTTTTATTAAACTGCAAACGGATACAATCTGATCGAGTGCAGTTTCATCTCCAAGACACTATATGACCACACAGTCACCATCATTAGTTATGCTTCTTATCCAGCGATAAATGAGACCCAGTAAGCAATGCTCGTAAAAATCTGCATTAGTCTTACACTCTTGGCCTCGCTGCTGCCGTTTGTCGTGCACTAACGAAATTAAACAGAATAACGAAGACAGGTTTAATGTATACTATCGTATTCAATAGGATAGTACGAACATTCACATGTGGCGTCAATTAGGAGGCATTTCTTTCAGAGTGCCCCTCGTAAGACTAATAAAATTCTATATAGATAATGATTTTTCAATTGAAAAATGGAAGGAAAAATTCTGCGACCCGGATTCGAACCAGGAACCTCGACTATCATGGCCGATGCCTCTACCAATTGGGCTATCGCAGACACCACGGACAGCCAAGCTGTCTCAAGGTGTCTTAAAGACAACCAAGTTGTCACGGTTGAAAGCCCAATGGGAGACGGGAACCTGGCCCACAGATCGAGAATTTCTCCATTCCAAACCATCAGAAAGTTAGCCCACTGGTTCGAATCCGGGTATAGCCCAACCACTCCGCGATAGCCCAATTGGTAGAGGCCTCGGCCATGATAGTCGAGGTTCCTGGTTCGAAACCGGGTCGCAGAATTTTTCCTTCCATTTTTCCTTCCATTACCTATGCTTGGAGACGCATCTCCAGTTAATATTTATTATTATTTCTATATAGATAATACGGGCTCCTTTTTCTCCCACGTAAGTGAAGGCATAGTTTTGTAGTTGTGATATTGAACTATTTTTTAAGGAAAGTAAACTCCGTAGTAACAAATTAAGTATGAACAGAAATCACAATTCCACAAATGAGATTTTTAATCTGGAGCCACGTATGTACATTTCCAAGACACTGTTCTCATTGTCAGCGTGTAATTTGGGAATACAATGTGTGATTATATACTCAAATAATGATCAGAGAGAAGATATAACAATGAATTGAAGATATTCATAATTACAAAGGAGAAAATGGGAGGAAATATTCCGCGGTTTGGACTCGAACCAGGGACCACGCTTTTCGCTGGCGCCGCTCTAACCAATTGAGTTGTCGCGGACAATGGTACGGCAAGCTATTACAATATGCCCATATGGGCTTCCTTGAAGTCACCAAATCAGCTCAACTGGCAGAGCAGGTCTCCCTTTTTTGCTTTGTAATTGATATGTTTGAATTCGTTGTTTTCTTCTCTTTGAATTAAATTAATTGTCATCCATTTATTTGACGGTTTAAGGATAAAGAGGATTACCGATTTAGGAGTCGGGGGCCTATTTTGCCTATTTATCCGATTTGGTTCTGCAAAAATTTTAGTCATTTCAAGGTTTTAAGAAGAATATCTTCATACAAGTTCAGAAATTGTGTTAAAAGTGACAGGATAAGATATTTATTTTCAGTATTGATTGGGTTGTTAATTTTTATGAAAAACGAAAGGGGAAATTCCGCGACTTGGGTTCGAACCAGAAACCACGAACCAGAGTGTCTTGCTCCTCGCCTCTACTGACTGGGACACCGTGGATGCTGGTTGAGAATGGCTGTCTTCAAGTGTCTGAAAGACCTCATAATAGGCCAAGCACCATGATCGGTAATTCGAACGTGAGTAGGATTTTACATCACGCTAGACTACTGTCAACTTAGTTTTTCTCGATGAGAAGAGGACAACTATGGTAACAACGTCATTTTATTTAAGCTTGCGCGACTGTCCAATCATTGAAATTAGACAAAGCACCAGCAAAACTTATTTTCTAGTTTCTGTAGATTTTGGTATAGTATACTAATCGTGTGTATACCTTTAGTGCAGTTTAGTTTTTTGTTTCTTTTGGAAAGACGATCGATTGATTGAAAAACCTTTTCTTCTTCCACAAACGCATCGGTGGGTTCAGTCTTCATTGAACCTGCGACCTCGAGTATCAGAGCAGTGACATAGTTGTCTTCCATCGTCTTTGAACCCATTACTAAAAAAAAGAGAGAGACAGCGAGAAGAAGAATGTTTTGATTTCTTTCCTCTTGCACACAAGTGCATTTATCAGGTGACAGAGTGACCCAGAATGCTACCTTGGGACAGGCGCGGGGGAAGACAGGGATGAGACGAAGTGGGAATAAAGGAATCGTTCACTTCGTTGATGACCGACCCTCTCTATCCTCGGTGATTACAGGGCTAAATTAGGAGAAAGAGAGTGATTGTGAGTGCTTTGTATACCCCCCCCCCTCCATTCCTCTTCACTTTTGGCAATAGGAAGAGGGAAAGCGTTTATGGGTGTCAGTTCAGTGGTGTTGTGTCACTGAGAGAGTAGCAGCAACTAGGACAATCGGCTCAGACGTGTTTTTCTTTTCAGTTCCCTTTTTACATTCTCTGTCCTCCCTTTCATCGTTTTTATCCTGCCCTCGTTTTTTCCCCCTTCTCACCTCCCATTAAAGCTACCCCACCCTCTCCATTACCACCTTTTCGAGAATCCTCTCCCATGACGACGGCTGAAACACGGAAGAGAAAGCAGCCACCATACCAAGTGGTTTTAGCGGAGATGTACCACTGGCGATTTTTGTCTCCTTGCTGAAGAAGAAAACTACAAGTATTGTTGAACATGGTTCATGAACGCTTGTTTGTTTTACTAACTAGGGAACCTTACAGAGTGAAAATAAAATTCCGTAACGAAACTTATATAGGTAACATCTATATCCAATAATATATCAATTATAAAAATATCTTGTGCCAAGGTTGATGTTCAAAGATTTCATATGCACTTTAAATACCCATATGCACTATGTAGAGGAAATTCCGAAACGTCATAAAAATCAGGTCTGTCTATAAGAAAGTACCCGTGCCCGAATGAATAAAAGCATTCCCAGCGCCCCTAGTGTAAGCGTTGAGAAGTGAAGTGACGAAAATTAACTTTTAAGCCATGATCAATATAGAAAAATTTTCAATTACAAAATTGTAGAATGTCACCGATTTGATAGAAATTTACTCTTATAACAAAACCATAAAATCAAACTCTTAAAACGGGGACAAACTGTGGCCTTGCATTGTGGTCACTCTGTGGCCTATCACGCAAGGCACGGCGTAGATTGGTAAACATAGCAGTGTAGGATACTGCGTCGATGGTTCCAGTGGTTTCACCAGCAGCCGACGACGTTTTATGCAGCTGGCCTATCTAAATTGGTGTCACGGTGGGAAAAATGCATTGCTGTCGGTGGTGGATATACCGGGTGTCCCGTAAGTCGTGGTCGTAAATTTAATGGTCTGCATATTCAATAGCAAGGAACAAAAAACTCCCGATGAACATACCATGGTGTTCCGTACCATGGCGTTCCTTTGGTAGTGTCTCGTGTACCTTGAACTCATAGCAGATGCTCAAAATTGTCCACCATGAACACGGCAGCATGCTTCAGCTCTTCTCCTCAAAGAGGCACGCAAACGTTCGCAAAGACCAGCATTCTCTCGCATGTTCTCAAAAGCGTTCTCCACGCGATGGTGCAGGGCGTCCACAGTATCCACTCGTTGCGCTTACACGTGCTCTTTTAGATAGCTCCAGATGCAAAAGCCCAGTGGGTTCAAGTCCGGAGATCGAGGAGGCCATGCACGTAGTCCACCCCGACCAATCCACCGGTGCTGAAAGGTGACAGTCAGGTGATTCCGCACAGCCAGTTGATAATGAGCGGGTGCACCATCATGCATGGACCACATTTGTTGGCGAATCGCAAGAGGCACATTTTCTAATAACTCAGGGAAATCCTGTTGCAGGAATTGGAGATAGGCAGCTCCTGCGAGCCTCTGCGGAAGGATGAAAGGTCCAATGATGCAATCCCCCATGTCTCGGAAACTGTGCGTTGTTTGACCTATGTTCATAGGGAGTATTTTGTTCCTTGCTATTGAATATGCATACCATTAAATTTACGACCACAACTTACGGGACACCCTGTATAGAAAAATAAGTAATGAACATCTAATGTCGTCTTGTTTGACCAATAAGTTGCTTGAAAAAGTGTGGAATCGAGTTACTGATTTGCCCTCGTAATTCGACGTCAAGTTACTCCGCCAGCAAACAACCTGAAGTAATTTTGTAAAAGCTTTTTCCAAGGATGTAATGCAAAAAACATCGAGAGGTAAGCTATTCAGGTTGCTCCAGTGGGGGATTGTGAGAATTCAATTAATTTTATATATGGCATGAGTTTTTCATGATGTTCTGTTGGCTTGAATAAGAATCATTTTTCACTTACGGGAAGTATGCACCTGTGAACTTGGTTACTTTTCTTGAACCAAAGTTTCCAATTTGAATATTTTCGGCCACAAAAATATTTTCTTGGCCCCTTGGTCCTAACAGTTTATCTTGCAGGACGACCATCCTATTTGATTGATGTAATATATCATTGCGTATGCAGAGTGCTGACTGAATAATTACCTTTTCTTGCTTTGTTTGCCTCAAATGTTGAAATTTAGTGATTGTTTGTTTATTTTTTTATTCAATCTTCCATTGTGTCAAGTATTAAATAGGAGCGATTTCGTGCGTTTGTTGATCTACACGTGAATGTTCCAACGTGAGGTGTCGAAGGTGTTCCATCCATGTACTTTTCGCACATGTTTACGAGCTGTATGCTTTTTTTTTTTTTTTTTTTTTTTTTTGTTTTACGCAAAGAGTGGATTTCTACTCAATCGGGGACGCTCTTCAACTTTTGGAAGTTTTTTCTGTTTATCGTGGATCAAAAGTTAATTTATTTTTTTAAACTTGTCAGCCCTCTCTAGGGGCGCTGGGAATACTTGTATTCAAAAGGACACAGGCACTTTTTCTATAGATAGATCTGACTTTAATAACTTTAGTACCTTTTGTCCTCACGTTATTCGACCGTTTCGGGAATTTCTTCTACACTTCTATATGGGTATTTAATGTGCCTATGAAATCTTTAAATATGAATCTTGGCACGTAACATTTTTATAATCGATATATTATTATTAGCTAAAGGTGTTATCTATATTAGTTTCGGTTCGGAATTGTATTATCACTCGGTAAGAATCTCTAGTAAGTAAATTGGTTTATATTGAGAGCAAGTAAAGTTTGCGGAGAAAAGGGGATAGGGTGGGGTATTCGTAACTAAATACTCTCTTGGTATGTGTTTGTGGGTGGGTGGGTGGGTGGGTGTGTATGTGTTCCCTCTTCCCTTTAAAATTTTCCGTTCAGGATTAAATTTGTTGATTTTCCTTTTGGCTCTCGTTATTTGCATTCTCCTCCGTCCGCTTCTTCCATATTAATTTGCGTTTGCCTTCCCCCCCCCCCCCTTCCTTCCCGAAACCCTCCACTTAACTATTTTACAACTCGATTTTTATTATCGATGCACCAGGTGGCGCTCTCTTCTTCCTTAGGGGTCAGGGACTCGGCGAGCCAGAGCCAACGATTGCGCAAATTCTCCTAAGAGAGGCCAACGGTCATCATCATTGGGAAGTAGAGAAAGTGGGCTACAACTCGACCAAACTCCTCTGGTGAAATGTTGTGGAGTGGGCTTTTCAATTAACGTTGGGGGGTTTTGCAATCTGTGAATGTAGGTCTTTGTGTGTCTGCATTTTCAGACTATCATTCACTCTCTCTCTCGATGCGATCCTTACTTTGTATGATGTGACTTTCGTTTTCAGTTGAAATGGTTTTTGTTTGTTGCAGTACTGGAACCTTGTCCTTTGACTTTCTTGGTTTTTGAGGCGAACGTACTTGGTGTTGCTCGCTCCCCCGAAAATGGTGTTTCTGACGTTTAATGAATTGCTTCGGCGTCGGCATCGATTCCTGGAAGAAGGGCCGTTAAGGCTTCGTCTCTTCTCATTTTTATGTCGACAGATTTTCCGAAAGGGCCCGTCGAGTCGGGCGAAAAGGGGTTCACCCGATCGTTTCACCTTTCTAATTGGTTTCGTTTTTATTATTATTATTCTTCGACGAGAGAGAGAGAGAGAGAGAGAGAGAGAGAAGAATCGCCTGTTCGTTGTCTGTCTCCTTTTTTTTCTTCTTTTTCCTTTGGCCGTCCTTGACTCTCTTGAGAAACGAACTCAATCGGCGTCTCACAGGAACCCTCTAAACCTACCAACCAACTCGCTCCACCACACCTTTAACACAAACACACACCTATGGGTAGGTAAACCTTCAGCAAAGATCAAAATTTCCTTCTCTTCCTTCTTCGCCTAGATACAGCGTTGCGCTTTATATTGCAGCTGTGCAGCGGTTTGCTTGTGAACACCTGAACGGCTTTTTAACGCGATTGTGTGTCACGCATCTCACTTACAACTAGTAAGGCTTTGCAGGAAGGATATCCGTTAGCTTCTTAAAAGTGGAGAACTTATTTATTTATTTACTCCCTGGTTCATGCAAGGTAATGCAATAACGTCTCTAAGAAATAGAGATTAGACAACGTGTCACCATTATAAGGTCATAAAAAATAGAAAAATTTGGCAATGGCTTAACGTTTGTGGTTTGAACAATTGATGGGGATCGCATTCAGTAGTATCCAAGAGGAAATCGTTCTACACATTGATTTCTTTTTAGGTCGGGATATTAACTTTATATTTCCTTGTGTATCTTATTATCGGAGTATGAAGTAACTAGTTTTTCAAGAAATTCGAGGGATGGACGATGTCCGTAAATTGTCGTAGACTGGTCTTTTAGTATTCTAAGTGGCTAGGTGGATTGCATTTTCTCGTGATAATTACCGTATCGTCGTCCGGGGAGGAGGGGGACTAAGATTTGTATCAAACATGAACACCAGTATATAAAAAGCGTTTGTTGGAGTTTCGTTATGACGAGAAATCTTCAATATTTAGCTTCTACACCACGCTCTTTAACGTTTAATAACGGCTTCTCTGTCCTTAACAAAAAAGAAATATCATCCACTTATATAAGACACTGTTGAAGATAAAAGGTGCAGGGGGGGGGGGGGGTTATAAACTAATACTGTTCACGATTCAGACGCCTCTAAAACCCGTTTTACTCATCGGATTTTCATAAAACGTGGTATATACCTTATATTGGCCATGTAATTCTGTGTCTAATTGGAATACGATTTAGGTTCATATAATATTTTTTGCTCAACCTGATCTCAACAAAATGACGAATTTCTCTGTATAATTCAAATATTTTTATTTTACGTGTATTATTAATATATTTAATATGCACTAAAAAGACCATTTCATATGAAGCAGCCTTTCAGTAAGAACCAAAATTAACAAATATTTAATTGTGATTGTTGGTGATCCGTTCATCGGATTTTGGGTTGTTGTTTTTTTTGTTGTTCGGAATTCCATGCTAAACAAGTGTTCAATTGGAATTTTTCGTGTATCTGTTACGGTTTTAAAGATAGGATTTGAATGTGTCCTAATTTGCATATTTGGGATGATGAAAAGTGCACCATGGGATAGGTCACCCACAACTTCCTATTCATTGGATTCATCAAAATTGACATACGAAAATAAAACGGGGGGGGGGGGCTCATTTTAGTATCCATCCTGTATATGTGTAAAAGAGTAGGCTCAAATAAATTTCATAATTGGATCAAACGTTATGGAAGGCATGAACTCATTATTCAATAAGGCGTTAAATAGAATAATGTAAACCCTAGTGCGATGAGGTATAATTTAGCAGTTCAACAAATGAGCCACATTGCAACAATAATATGAAACAGGACATAGCTAAATCCATGCATATGGTTTTGCTTCCTAAACTAACGGACCTTAGAATTTTTTAGTTTATATAATCCGCACATAAATATTCTGTTTCTATGGTTTCACTCTTTATATCGACTTATACGCTATTTCCAAACTTTTGTTTATTCATGAGATATCTACTTAAAAATCACACTCAAACATATTCTCAGACAAAATCTAATTCACGCATCCATACTTTGCCTCAGAACACTTTTATGTTCGTTTTAGTCATGATAGCTTGCGTATTCTCTACTGTTTTTTTTTTTCTTTCTAAACTTATTTGTTTTTCAAAGAATAATTTGAAAATGGTCATTGGAGGATGCTTCCATGTCCGCGGTAACTTAGTGGTTAGAGCCTTGGGACGTATACCCAGAGGTCCCTGGTTCGAATCCAGGCCGTGGAATTTTCTTTGCTATTTTTCGCTACTTATTATTTAAAGAATATATCATTAGATGATCACTTGAGGGTTTAATAGCACGCCTTACCTCAGAATATTCAAATTAATGATGAAAACTTAATCCTATTTTCTTTCCTATTTTTCATCATTAACTTATTATTTGTTTTTACTCTAATTTTTGTCTTCGTGGAAGAAGGAATAAGAGACCGAGACGTGGGCGTTGGCTGCGATTTCTCTGATCCTCCATTTCCTCCTCCTTCCGTTTGCCTTCCTTCTTCGTCTTTACTTTTTTCTTCTTCTTCCCCTTCCGCCATTTTGCCCATTCTTCTCCCATTTGCAGTGAAATTAAAACAAGATAAACACAGGCGGTCCAAGGTAGAGAAAAGGAAAGAAGACAAATTAGCGGTGCTGAGAGAGACCGACACTTAAAGAGACGAGATTTATTTTTACTAAGTAAAAAAAGAGGCGTCTTGGCCCGTGTGTCTGTGTGTCTGTGGTAGGTCTTACCTGTCTGTCTGTCTGTGGGGACAATGAGGCGGCGACTCCAAAGCCCCCCGATGTTTGTTGGCTCGTCACACGGGGCCAGAAAGGCATTCTTGCCGCCGACGTTATTAGAAGTCTCGGGCCCGTGAATTAATGTTTTCATCGTTTTCTGCTATAAAAATAAAAGGGGCACCGAGTGACGAAAGGATTTGAACTCTTCTGCGTGTGTGTGTGTATGTGTGCATTTTAAGCGAGCGTGCTTTAATAAAATTAAAAGGGAATTCTTGTTTTGATTGTGCGCACCGCGAAGGGGAAATTCAAATGAGAAGGTGTAGGTCAGTGTTCGCAATCCCCTTGGAGGAGACGCTCGCCTAAAAGAAGGTTATTTGGGCATCCATTTTTGTAAATAATATTAAGGAATATTTATAGGCCTAATGGTAATGGCAATTCGAATCGATTGCATCGATTTGAGCGAGGGATATTAAAAAAAAAAAGAGTTAATGAAGGTTCGGAATAAAAATGGAGAAAACGCTACAGGACACGAAAACCCAGTTTGTTGGCTCAAGTTGGCTTTTGCGCTTCTCTTTTGGAACCTTTTTTTTTTAAAGAGAGAAAGAGAGACTGAATTTTTTATTTTTTGGAAGCAAAAAGCTAATGACATTTGATTTTTAAGCATTAATCGCAGGGTTGGCGATCGCAGCAACGACTTGGAGCGACGTAAAGTGTCATTTATAATAATTACTGTTGGTAATTGGTGGACAGTCCGGCCTCCTTTGCCGGCCCCCGTCGACTTGCCAAACAATGCCCCTCGGGGCCGGGGAATCTTCATCTCGCTACAACGAACTCCTTCTTCTACTCATCTCCTTCTCTCTCTCTCTCTCTCTCTCTCTCTCTCTCTCTCTCTCTCTCTCTTTCTTTCTTTCTTTCTTTCTTTCTTTCTTTCTTTCTTTCTTTCTGTTTATTTTTCCAGATACTGGGTTGTTGCCTTTTATTTTTGAAATAGGAGAAGTAATGTTACGTGGCGCCATTCGATGTACGTGGAATAAACGAAGGTTGACTTGTATGGCTCTACAAAGATAATGGAAAGAGAGAGATAGAAGGATATTTTTTCTCTTGGCTTTCTTTAAAGAAGGTCAAGGGTCGTTTTGTCGAAGACGCCCTTCGAAGATTCTCGCTGCATAAATTGGATCCGCCCAACCTCGTCTACTCTGTGCCATTTGCCCACACGACAAGCGAAGATAGAAATGGAATCCAAGAGTCTACAATTATAGACTATGCTGAAAAAGTCCATAACCTTCTGAAAAGAAATATCTTTTGAAGAAGAAACTCCTTGATACTTTCTGATTGAGTGATCAATAAACCACTTTCGAGCTGACCGTCAGTTAGAAACCAGTTCTGTATTTCCGTCTATCCGCACTAAAGTGTGACCTAAGGTATATGAAATGATGTGTTAAGTTAGGACCAAAATATTCCGATCAAATATCGACCAAAAATAGAATTTCTGAAATATTCCGTACCTTGAAAATGGTGAGTCAAAGCAAAATGGGACCAAAACATATTAATACAGGGGGTGGGCAGAATAATAGGAACGCCTTTCGATTTAGACGCTTTGTCGAATATCTAGAAAAATACTTGATGAATAATCCTGAAATTCAGGGAAGTAAAGAGCATGTTATGCCTCATATAATTCAGCGAAAGATTTGTCCCAAAGCAAATAGGGGATCAGTAACAAATTGAACAAAATAATAATGTTTTGGGATCACCCTGTAAAAAATAATGTTTGAAATGCGATATAGCTGTAGCATATGATTAGGAGGCTTCTTTTACTTATGTGTTCATTTGAATGATTCATGAAGATATAATAGTCTCTTTAAAAAAATAGAAATTTTTTGTAAGTTTTTTTGTAAGTTCTCAACCCAATGCAATGTCATTTTCAGGAAACTTGACAAACTAGAGTAGAGACAACACCCTGCAATCAGAATATTAAGATATTAAATATTTGATGAAATATGAGCATTTTTACTAAAAAATGTTTTAACTGCGCTTGCACAAGCGTTAGCAAAATGTTTTTTGCATAATTTATTAGCTAAAAGTTTAGAGCTAATCTTATAAAAAGCCCAAGCAAATAATATGAAAATTCAGAAAGATATCGCCGATAGAATGAGTTGAATTTCAATTGCTCTCAAAAATAAACAAATCAATAAGAAGCTTTCTCCATATTTTTATTTTTGGACCGGGCCGGTATCAACTAAGTTGATTTGAAGGCATATGACTCATATCAGCGTAAAGAGAAGCTGATACTGGTGTGCAAAAGAAAAATTAGGAGCAAACCCCTTATCGTTTTGTTCATTTTGAGAGCAACTGAAATTCAACTCATTCTATCGACGATATCTTTCTGAATTTTCACGCTATTTTCTTGGGCTTTTTATAGGAGTAACTCTATCCATTTGGCTAACAAATTATGCAAAAGATATTTTGATAACGCTTGCACATGCGCAATTAAACATTATTCAGTAAAAAATGCTCATATTTCATCAAGTATTTAATATTTTTATATTCTGATTGTAGGGTGTTACCTCTACAGTAGTTTCTCTACTTTCCTGAAAATGGCATTGCATGGAGTTGAAAATCCTGCATTTTATGAACAAAAAACTTACGCAAAAAATTTCTATTTTTTTTATAGGAACCTTTATATCTCGATGAATGTACGTGTTATTCTCTACAGATAAGTAAAAGAAGCCTCATAATCATATGCTACAGGTACAATGCATTTCAAGCATTATTTTTTACAGGGTGATCCCAAACATTTTTTCTGTTCAATTTGTTTCTGGTACCCTATTTGCCTTCGGGAGAAAAATCTTTATTGAAGATTATAAGGTGTAACATCCTCTTTACACTCATTTTTTAATATGGCGTTTAAATTGAACAATAATAACCCCCCAGTGCAATGAAGTACAATCTGTCAACTCGATTAATGAGAGCCCTATTTAAACTATTAATGAGAGCCCTATACTCGGTATTTCAACTGACGAACCGTATACTTTATATAATTTCGTGTTTATGATTTCACGTTTTATTACCACGCAGCTAATTATATACTCTCACTACCTTATACACTATTCACCCTTTGGCAAGTGCTTATTCATACACAATCACTTCCGCATCTCATTAAAACATGCTCATCTAATTCATTCATCCATTCGTATCGTCTCCCATTTAAATTTTTCATAAACTTTTTAACTTCGTTTTGGTCATGATAGCTTGCTCATTCTTTTTTTTTTATTTTTATTTAGCTATGTGGTTCATTCTTAAAAGAAAACGCGCTCTTTGAACATTTATTGAACGCTTTACTCCCACAAGGAGACGCTGCTAAATATCTCTTCAGCGGTCCTATCTCCAGAGTAAGTTCAGAACGTTTTGTCATAGACCTGAAGTTAAAATTTTAACAGGATAGAGACTAACAATTTTGAACACGGGCACCACGAAAAGAGGAGGTACCAGCCTTAGGGAAAGAGGGGTCCTTTTATCACTTTGGTAGGCTTTGCACAGACTCGGGTTTAAAAAGTACTCACCGATTGGCTTGATCAACAAAAACCACCACGCAAAGGCATACATCCACAAGCTATAGATGACGGGGTGAGTAAAGGATGTCTAAGCTCTTCAAAGACAACCGGAAGGCATTTCTTAAGTAACGTTCCGAACCCCTGTGGGAAAGGTGGACACGTGACTTCATTCTTAAGGATGGACTTTTCTTTCCTTCATTAAAATGGCTGAAAAGTGTGGATATAGATATTTCCATGCCATGTACACGGGAACTGGATGCATCCCTGCATAACGCATGCCATGGACGCTCTGGTTCTCCTCCAGAGGGTTGTTTGCGTCTTTTTTGGCCGTGATTGATGCGATTGGTCTTGAAAAGAAAAACGTGAGTGGAGCTGGGAGAAGAGGTAAAAGGGCACCGCCCTTTGGTTTCGATCTCGTATCGATTGAATTTTATCAACACCAGGAGTGTGTTTATTTTTATGACAATGTTTTTTTCTACCGCATTTTAATAAGAGTTAAAATAGGAAGCCACCTACCTATCTTTGTATTGTATAATAGAGAGATTAATTTGTGATAGGGCGGCAGCAATTTTTGGAATGGGACTCCTCCTCCTTCTTGTGAAGCTAAAACGAAGGCGATAAGAACAATCGAAAACGTTGATTGTCATGTCGTCGATAAAGTCAATTCACCGAACGATGATGATGGGCTTTCGTTTCTCTCTCTCTCTCTCTCTCTCTCTCTCGAGGAAAAAGTAGAAAAGAAAAAAAGTTGTTTGGACGGGAGTGATTAGAATGTTTTGTTACTGGTTAAAAAAGGAAAGGAATGTGACTTTCTATGGATGGCTCACTCTAATCTCGTTCATTATAGCGATCGCTTATCTGTTATTGCTTCGATTGGAATTGGCCCTGTTATTTATGGCACTTCTCAGTTCATCAGTCAACAAGTTCACGGGAATGCTTGAAAATCAAACGTTTTGCTTTGCTTTTAGAACAGCACAATTTAATTTTCGATTCAACTTGTTTTAAGCTAGGGATAGAGCCAACACCTCGAGTTTCTTGCAAAAAACTGGTGCAGTCAGACTGGCACTATTGTTGAACATAAATTGATCTTTATTTTTGCTCTCTTGTGAGTCGATATTCTTAGAACAACATTCTTGGATTGCTTGTTAACATTTTCATCAGGATACCACTTTATTTACATTACGTAGAAGTTGCTTTCTTTTGGTTGGCTGATTAGAAACGGAGTTTTTCAATAAAAAGAGAGTACACAAGGTAATAAGTACTCTTCATTATGGTAATAGGTAGAACACGTTTCAGGTTTCTTTTTACAGAACTTAGAACTTCCATAAGGTGCTTCTCAGAACAAGCCTTTTTAAGAAGTCTGAATTCAAAATAAAGAATTGGAGAGAAAACCATTGGATTCCCGGAATGTCCCAAATCTTTGTATCTCATCCTGGACTTTATTTTAACTTATTTTTCAATTTGAAATTTTTTATTTGTGTGTGGGAAATATTATTCTCCTATAAGAAGCATTGTCCACAGTGGTGCCTTTGGGTTGTTGTCTTCAAGAATAACTCGATTCGTGTCCCAAAAAGCAGCCAGCATGAATTTTCCTGCACTTAGCTGCGATCGCACATTCTTGGGCCTAGGAAAGGATAGATGGCGATATTGTTTTATGCCGGGTGTCTTGCTTTTAGGGCAAAAAGAGTTGACCCTAGACCCAACAATAAAACTTGAAGCAAAATCATACCCCTTCAGCTCGTCAGCGGTTCAGAAGATATTGACAAAAATCCACACGCCTCTTTTCATGCGTCAAACTATGAATGTTATCGTGCGCTGATCCAATACGTTTTGGTTGCTGTCTCTTGTATTCATGAGCCTATTATTGGAAGTTTGTTGAAAAAATTCTGGTTACATATGAAACACAGAAGCTGGAATAAAATTTGAGAATTTTTTTTCCTATATTGTATTGTACAATTCATTAAATGAGCAAACTCTTGCGCATTTCGCGAAATGTACAATATCACAATCTGCGTGTAATATTTATATAATTAATGTAATTAATGATTATGTTTTGAACTTTAAAATAAAAAGAACAGTCTAAGAAGAATTGCCTCGTCCGAAATTGTTCTCCTCCAGGCCACGTGAGAGAGAGAGAGAGAGAGAGAGAGAGAGAGAGAGAGACGATTGCTTTTTCTTTGTTCCGGTGACAGCTTATATAACTCATTGGGATGCCATGGATTTATGGTTCCTTCTTCCCGTGAGTTGTCTCTGCAGCCGACGTGGTGGAAGTGAGCGGGAGGATTGAACTTCAAACTTTGAACCCGGGCCCCCAAATAGCTGCCGCCATTAATCACCACGCTTATCGCCAAGGTTTTGCTACACATGGTCACCTTATACGGCCTCTACGTTATTGTGTTGTTGTTGTTGCATTTTAATTTTTTTTTTTAATTGTTGCATCCGTAACAAATCATTATTGCACCTGTTTCGCGGGATGATCCTCCAGAAGATGATCAAAGGAAAAGGCTACCAGAAGATAATAACTCTTGGATGTGCTTTGCCCACATTTTGTCTATTGAATCGATCACTCGATAAGCATTATAGTAATCATTTCTAGTAGATGAATACTTTCAGTTTGCTTATCTCTGTTGAAAGACGTCTATTTTGAGTGCATTTTTTTTTAACTAGCGGTTCACCGTTATCGCGGACGTGCATTGTTTGCTCTTATGAGAACGCTGATAAGCCTCGTCATTGCGCCACCGAATTCTTGAAATTTTTCAAATTGTCGTCGGCAGCGACGGTGATAAAAAGCTGAATACTTTTACAGGGTTCAAGTGGGAAAAATAAATAAATATGAACAACTGCGATTTCATTTTATTATTATTTATTTATTCATTTATTTATTTATTTACTTCTAAGCACTCCTTCGGAGTATTATTACTACATAATATCATTTAGCTAAGTAAGATTAGATGGTTAGAAAGGTGAAAGTATTTAGCTAAGAGTATTATTACTACATAATATCAAGATCAGATGGTTAGATTAAGAAAGGTGAAAGTTTTTACGAATTTTATAAATAGATATTTTTAGAAAATGTATAGATTTCTGGATACATTTAGAACGAGAACCAGTATTAAAAGGCAAGTCATTCTTCCAAAATTTAAAAGTGTTCTAAATTTAACTTAGATAACCTGGGAGTGACCAATTTACATTGTTGAATTGACGATATCTAGAGGGACATTAAAAAAATTGTAAGATGAAGTGGCTTTGATCATCATGTAATGAGTTAGCCAATGTTTCAATCTACAATAAATCTCAAAGGGAACTGACCAACGCCACCTAAAAAACAAGACCAACAACAAACGAAAAAACGCTTATTACAACAAGAAGATTGGATTGTCAGCCCTCGTTTGATGACGCAGTCAGCAGGTGGCGTTGAACAGACCAATTTTGTAACAGTGTCCGGAATTAATAGATAATGGTTAAGTCTATAGGCTATTCTAATGCAGTTTTTAGTATTTTTATTCGAAAAGTGTAAGGCAAATTATTGGTTCACGGATTACTTATATACAGATGCGACAATCCATGTTAAAGTAGTGGATATTGGATGACTCATTGTTTTGACGTCTTCGATTGTAGCAATGTCCCAGCTACGGCCGGGTGCGCTATTTGAAAACATTGACTCTTACGTGTATTTGGATGTTTAATAAAACATTCTCTAGTTTCCTATTCGAAAAGAAGAAAGATCACACTTATTAGGTTTTGACCAGAGAAGGGTGCTTAACACTCCTTTAAGTTTTGTTTATTGTCCTACGGAGACAGTTCAAATCTCCGATGTTGTTTGAAAGACATTGTCTTGGCTTAGAGTGTAAATTTCCTAAAGGATATGTTATACTTTAAGTGATGGAAAGTGGATAACTCGTGGTTATTATTAAATAATACGATAATTTAGTATAGCCATCGGTTGTAGCACACCTGTTGGTAGCTTGGGGGTCAATTGCGTGACCACTTTCCATTTTTCTTCAAGGCCAACGAGAAAGACAGCCCTGGTACTGAAAAGTCACCTGACCACATAGGTCTAGCAACAATCCGATCTTTGTGGTTTCCATCTTAGATTTTAATAGTCAGTGTTTTTTTCATTTCTTAGAAACAATGAAGGTTGGATTGTTGCTAGACCTATTTTGGTCAGGTGACTTTATAGTGCCGGGACAACACCATCTAGATAAAGACGGTGGTGTTGGCCGGGACCTGTCTTTTTAGTCGGCTACGATTTTTCTCTATAAGACATCATTTGTGTGTGTGTGTGTAATAAGTAATCTATAGTGTAAGCATCTGACCATAAACAAACGCCGTGTTGAGTGGTAGCAAATGTCGGGGATCGTATTAAAATGGTTAGCTCTTTAGAATTTTTTATTTTAGTTCGTGCGTCTACTCATCATCATCATCATCATCGTCTAGAGATTTTTGCTTGGAAGTGCTGTAATTACTGGGCTTGTTTTTTCCTATATTTACATTATTATTATTATGTTTGTTGTTTTTTCCTTTCTAAAATAAATCTCGGGGGTTCGATTAAAATTCACGACCAGGATCCTGTTTTGTGCATCTGGCCGGTCTATTTCTGTTTTGGGGTTGTCGCGGTTAAACGTGTTTAATGGTGTAATTTCTGGTGTTTGGCGAAGAAAGATATGACGCGATAAGCTATCTCGGATGGAGATCGACAAGAGATAGAGACACACACGCACACACACACAGAAACATATACACACGGGATAACTTCTTATCCCATCCATCCTTTCCTTCCTTTCCTTTCTTCCTTGATTTGTTCCAGAGGGTAAAACTCCTTTGATGGCATTCCTTGTACGTTTGTGTGTGTGTGTGTGTGTGTGTGTGTGTGTGTGTGTGGGAAGAGGTGAATGATCTGATTGGAGGCGAGTATTTTGCATGATAAACTACACAAAAGAAGAAGAAGAGGAGCTAAACCATGGCCTGGCGCATGCGTGTTGTCGAAGGAAGGGGTCATAGGGCACCACTCGCTTGTAATTGTTGTTTACGTCTCCGGGCCTCGTTGGTTACGTGAGTCGTTCTAATGGCGGCGGCGTGATTGGGACGGAGATGATTGCAGGCAGCGAGTGCAACCCGACTTCCCGCCATATCCTCTCTCTTTCTTTCTTTCTTTCTGTTATAAAACAGGATTCCTCGCCTCTTGCATCAGTTCGTAATGGATTACGAAAAGATTACTACTATGACGTCATTCATTCTTGGCGATTCGCTCGGCTTCACTATCTTTTTTTTTTAATTCCTTTCTCAAAAGTTCCCTTTCAAGTTGATTCTCTCGGCACTGCAAATGCAATGGGCACAAGTGATTGATTGAATTCAGGCAGGAGCGTTTTTTCGCGTTTTTTAGTTCTATTATAAACAGCCGTGGTTTTTTATTTTAAAATGTAGGGGGTCAGAAAAGTATCTTTACACTTTTAGAAAATCATTACTTATGGGTTTTTGTATTCAATAAAGCAAGGATCAAAGTTTGGTTTTTTTTGACAATGTTTAAAGATTTTGAATCATATATGACATGTTTCGACTTTTCAGTTCGTCACTGTCTCGAACTGGGGGCTTGTAACCCCATAAAAAGGCGTGGTCTCTGGAAATCTAGTCGGCCTCCTTTTCTAATCCAACGCGTGGGGAATTTTTCATTCAGAACATTCCGCACACCCAAACTCCTGTATGGCAACGTCTGATCCTGCTGGTCCATGATGATGGGTTTTTGAAATGAGAATGACAATATCATTGATCTGGCTTCATCTAGTGTTCACTTCAATTAAAATATTTCTTTGATACTTATTTTATTGAATACAAAAATCTGTAAGCGCATATGTGTTTGTTTCTCTCTGATGGTTTTTCTAAAAGTGTAAAGATACATTTCGGACACTGTACAATTGGTGAAATAGTTGTGCCATTGAATTTATTTTGCTGACGATAAATTGCGTATGAAGAATCTGAGAATGGGTTTATAGCTCCGAATAAAGAGGAAGTGTCAACGGTGTGGTCGAAACTTGATATTAGACGAATGCGTTAGAGGAAATAGTCGACATGACGTAGATTTAAACGTGTTTCGAATTTGCGATTATTTTCTGCAGTAAGATTAAAGAACTGGTGCATTCAGAAGAATGTAAAACTTTTGCTGTACCCTTTGCCGAAACTAACGTCATAGACAGAAATAGCAGGTGAGGAAAGGAAAGAAAACTACTTTCCTGGCGGCAGAAAGGATCAGAATGGCAGAAAAAAAATCAGATTGTTGTAAGGCTAAATGCATGGAAAATGAATAAGACCATTAAATCAATTCTACTTCCATATCCAAAAGCTCCAGAGTATTCCAAAAACAGTTTTATTTAACGAAAGGGAGTTATTTACTCCATATGAATTTCCATAATCTTTGCATTAACCAATAATATCAGATGTGGATACACTACTGCTTACGCATTAGGCCTTGTATGTAACAAGAAATTAAGCCTCCCGAGGAAGGTATAGAAAAGTAACGGAAGCCCTGAGTTCATCTATTTTTACCCCTTCATCTGCACTTTGTTAACCCCCATTTTTTAATCTAAAAATTGATTTATTGATTTTCTTGAATTTAGTATTTAGAAAATATAAAAGAACCCTATCTTCTTTCCGTTCTCATCATTTTCGGTCGAATGATATATCACACGCCATATGTTGCCATAGTTCTAAAGACCAAGTGAATGCCACCCGAACAACTCCGACCCCACTGGGACAATTTGGCCCAAACTTCATAGGAATGTAGATTTTGCCTAGAGGAATCTGGATACTGAATTTCACTCCCGTACATGCTTAAATACCACATAGATCACTTGGTCCCCTCTAATTCCCACTCCCAGTGGTCCAATCAAAAACCAAACTAAATAGTGAAGGTACCCATGCCCATAGTAAACTACATTCCAAATTCCAACCTTGTACGTCAAAAAATGCAGAAATTACGAAGGGAACGGACGGACAGACAGACAGACAGACAGACGGACATACATTGTGAAACCAATAAGTTGCTCCATTCTCCCGCTACTTAATAATGTGTGTACTGTCAGCTGTTATTTTGTAACTATGGAGTTAATAACCCACTCTCATTTTTTTCCCGTTCCTGACCTGCTCTTTCTGTCTATGAATTTAGTTTCGGCCAAAGGGTACAGCAAAAGTTTTACATTCATTGTTAGAATGAGGTTTAATCCAAAGCACACGTGTTTTACTTGTATATTTGATTCGCAAAAATATTCCTATGTTCATACTGTGCCAAAATGGAAGTGAAAGTGTGTTGCTACTAACGTTAACCTATAGAAGTGAACATTTGGGTGCTGTAGAGATGGAATTTTTAAGAAGTGTGAGTAGATGGGACCTCGACTGATAATGTAAGTGGTATATGTGGAGTGAAGAGAAATGTAGTGGTGGATGTAATCAGCAAAATGGTTCAGGCATATGGAACGATGAGTGGCTGACTCAGCGATTGTATTGCTGGCTCTGCGGATGGGAAATGTGGGAGAGGAAGGCCAAGGAAAGTGTGGCAGGGTCAAGCAGAATGGGAATGCCTGAGTTGGTTGTATGGTTTTGAAAGCTTGAATAAAAGGAGAATTTATATGAAGAAAAGAATGTCTCCAATGGAGGAAGCAAGAATAGTAAAGACGGGGATGTGTAGCACCCGTTAATTGAAGTGATTTAAGTCTTGAGTTACTTTCTTTCCGTGTGCTGTCTACCTTTCCAGGAAGATTAAGGCGTCATATTGTTGTTGTTCCTGTTTTTATGGATATAAAGTTGCATCAACTCTTCACGGTTTGTTATTTTGCCCAGTAACTGGTGTTTGGATTATTGTTTTTTATGTTATGCTCTATCCCAGTAACTAAGGTCATTTCCTCCTAATTTAGTTGGACTATGAGGTACATTTTGTGATTCAATTGAGAAAGGAGCAAATTGAATAAGTACTCTCCTAAAGATCCGTAAAGCCCATCCCTATAGCGTTATGAAATATCTGCAACATCGAGATTAGTAAAGTTGGACGGATAACATTCGCCCGTTGTGTAGTGTTTCAGAGAAGAGAGGGATGAACTTGTTTAATTTATTCGTTATCTGGATTCGTGGATCCTTGATGTTGTGCGTACCTTTCTTTCAATTCCTCTCCTCCACCTTCATCATTCTTGTGCTGGGCTGTTCATCAAAAAGGAGTTTTTATTTTCTCTTTCTTTTTTCTTTGGCCTCCTCCTCCTCCTTTCCTCCTCCTCCTTGTTTTCTCCTTTCGATCTCTTCGAAGGTGGATGAACTTTAGCAGAGCACAAAGGGGTTGAGGGTGGCCTTCGTGACCTTTTTGCTAAAAGCTACAAACTGAACTTGGACCTGGTTTGCCATTCTGCCCACGTGCTCTTTCCTCGGCTTAACGCCGGTGACGGCGGTGTTGAGATCATTGTGGGACTGTGCGACCAAGAAAGGTGTCGAGCATTATAAGCCAAGTGTATTAAAAGTAAAATTCCGCCTCGAAACAGTGGTCCGTTGCATGACACATAGTGATGTCTTTGTATCTTTAGCGCGTGCCATGATGGCGCACCATAATGGGCGACTTGAGTGATTCCCAACAAGGATTGATGGTGAGCGCTTGAAGGACTGGATTAAGCATTTCTCAAAGATAATACAACTACTGTTTGTTTAGGATGTACAAAGAATGGTGTAAATCGGGATAAAACATTCAACTTAAATCATATAGTTGAGTCTATCGGAAGATCTTGTAACTGCAAATGAGAGGCACTCGGGGTTTGGTTAAGGTAGCAGACGGACATTTCGAGTATCATTGTTCTGTTAAAAAATAAAAAAAAAAGATTCGCCCATCATCTTTGGACCCTTGATGATTAGAAAGATATTGTATGGTTAGGCGAATTTTTGTTGCATCATGCACATGAGAGGGGCAGAATTGGTGAAAACAGCTATTCCTAAGATACCATGTGACAATCGAGTGATGGTGTCTCTGTCATGGTCCGGGAGACGTTTTCCTGGTAGGTATTAGTTGCCAACAAGTCTATTCAATTGTGGAGCTGGTATCTATCAACGAGACCGTGCACCTTGCCACAACCTCTCAGAATATATCATATTTTTGTATGTACCCTTTTGGCTACAAGGTTTCAAATTCTAGTAGCCTAACAACAAAATTCAGTATCCTGTATTATTTAGTAAAAAGTGTTACCTCAAGTCGACAGAAATTTCTAAATTATGTACAGGCTATCGCTCTTAACCATGTGTCTGGTATGTTTTGACAGCGCTAATGCATTGCTGGTTTTTGATCAAAGTCAGTTATAGAATAACAATGGCTACACTTTGAGGATTGAAGCCGTTGCTTTGGCATGTTTAGATTTGTTTCTGCAAAGAAAATGTGTTTTCACAAGATTCATAGATACTGCAACACAGGAAATTGCTTTCAGTGTTGTAAATTTTGTAGGAGGAATTCAATGTGGTCGGCAATAAAGCACAATACACATCATTGAAAGTTCTTGGATTTTTCCTGTAAGTTATGAGTTTTACATTAGCCCACTCACAGAGAATTTGTTCGTCGAAATTGTCTGGAGCCGGAGCTTTTCTTTGTAGAAAGGCATGCAGCTTTTGTAGTTCCACCACTTTACTCTTTCAAATGGCTACATGTGGAATAGGTTAGGTTAGGTTAATGACTATCAAGAAGTATACACTGGCTGACAAAAAAGTGAAGCACCAGAAGGAGTGGTTGAAAGTGAATGAAACGACATATGATGAAAGAACATGTGACTTTATTGTACTGATTACAATATGGGATGAAACTGACAACGCCGTTGGCAGTATAGGTGGAATGTTGGCGCCAGGTCAGTGAGTGTGGCACCCCTTCTGGGCCCAATGCATGCCCTTATGCGGTTCGGAATGGTGTCAAACAGCCTTTGGATCCTCTCCCGAGGAAAATCAGTCCACAGTTGTTACAGCTGTCCCTCCAGATCCTGCAGGATGGTATTGGGACAGAGTCGCCTTCCAATGTCATCGCACATGTGTTCAGTGATTGGGGGGGGGGGGGGCCCGAGGATCTTGCTGGCCACGGGAGGACCTCATCAAGCTGTAGCCAGTCCGTTATCTTTTCGGTACAATGTCCCAGGGTGCTGTGCCAGAAGGGATAGAACGTGCGGACGCAGAATGTCTGTGATGTATCGCTGTGCCGTCAAAGTCTGCCGAAGGATTATTAGAGGTGACCTGAACACATATCCGATGGCTCTTCACAGCGTGAAGCCAGGGGTTACGTCTGTGTGTCTCTCCATAATAAAGGACGGTTGTGCCCTCTGCCCTCGACGCCGCCATACGCGAACACGATGGTCATCGGAGGTCATGGAGAAGCGGGACTCGTCACTAAACACGATGTGACGCCATTTTCGTCCTCTGTCCATGCCTCCCGGGCAAGGCACCACTCTAAACGCAGGCGTTGCTGTTGTTGTATTATTGGCAACCGACGCATGAGGTAATAGGACCCCAATCCGACAGATGCGAGTCGTCGAGACACTGTGCGGGAATTCACAGGGCGTGGTAGAGTCTCCAGTACATGTTCGCGGATGGCGAGTGCTGATGTCAAAGGATTCCTTAATGCTTGGAGTGCCATACGACGGTCCTGCCTTGGGGTGGTGTTTTTTGGTCGGCCTGAACCTGCACGACGTGCATGGGTGCCCTGAAGTATCCATCGATTCCAACATCAGGCGACTGTGACTTTGAATGGCCCAATTGAATGTCAATTGCACGATATGACCAACCAGCTTCATGCAGTCCCACAATGTGGCCCCGTCAAATACTGTCAGTCGGTGGATAGGATGTCTAACTAATGCGTCTGCGAGGCATCGCGGTTGCTTTATACAGTATAGTAATCCTCTCTGAACGTCTTGCGTAACTGTCGCACTCTCAGCAGTTTACTGGTAACAACTTATGAACAACTTGGCGGTGACATGACGAATGCACTCTGGTGAGCGTTTCTAGACATTGAAGATCCTTGTGAATCTAATCGCTTACTCACACATCAATGGTATGCATGTGTACCGAAATAGGGTAATATTGAACCATTCCTTCTGGGTGCTTCACTTTTATTTTGTCAACCAGTGTATTTTAATAACCACCTTGAAATATTTAGTACCAGATTACCGGTTTGGAAAAAAATGTACTGGATGAAAAAAAAATTGTACTAATTGCAGATTTCTATTCAATCGATACGCCTGTGTACTATTATTTCTTATTTAAAATTTAAAACTTTAAAACAGTTTCCCCCCCTCACGTAAGTGATAATTTCCTTGTCCGTATTGTACGAGGCTTCTCCCTATTCTTGACTTTTTCGTACTCCTCGATCGTTTTGGTCCGAGTCAAAGGTTTTTTTTTTCTTTCAACCTCCACCTAATTTTCCCTTTTTTTTCTCCTTTCAAATTTTTATCTTTTCGTGGTGGATTTGTTCGCCCGTCACTGCCGTTTCATTTCCTCGAAATCTGAGAAGTGAATCCAATCGGATCATTAGTTATCGATGGGTGACCCCAATAGCTTATTATCTCGCCCAGTTTCACGTTACATCTATCACTCGTAAGACATTTCCTAATCTGTTTCATTCTCCGTTTTATTGAAAACGAAATTTTTCAAGTTGAGCCCCCCTCCCCTTCTCAATATTTACTGATTTTATGTTTTATTGCTTTGATTTGCTTAAATGTTGCTAATTGGTTGGAAAGTTTTATCTTTACGACTTTTCTAAGGAAACATTGTTGCGATTGCATTTCTCTTCAATGGGCCTCTCGGATTAGGTCTCCTTTGATGAACTTGGACGTGAAAGGAGCAGCTCTTTTAGGCATGAATGTCGGACGTGCTGCGCATTGGGTTTCCTGGAAGATTTACGTTGGTTTCGTGTAAATTATAAGACGCTATTAAGAGTAATTCTTTAGAATTTATTAAGTTTTTGGTTTCATGACGAGTTCAGCGCAGGTTTCTCCATTCTGTTCACGTGCGCCTGACACACGAATAGACACCAGCCAGGGGCTGTAAACTTGAACTCGTTCTTTCTCGAAGATTTTTGCAGAAGAGTTTTAATGGACTCGGCAGTTTCCTTCTCGTTCATTTTTTCCGCTTGGACGAAATTGCTCTGATTTCGTGGAATTCGTCGGTCAGGCCTACAGCGGGTTGTATCAGGCCTACTATAAAAAGTTAGTGAGTTTAAAAAGGAATGAAACAGTTTCTCACAAAAATTAGAAATATCTGACGCTGAAGAAGACGGCATGGTCATTGAAATGTACATGTGTATATGTTATTAAAGAATATTAAGTGTATATTAAGCCAGAAACTGTGAAACGAATGTCCTAAAGATTGCTTTTCACACGAGCCACACTTGAATTTACACACCGGTGTTTCATTTCTGGGGAATTTGTCTTTTGTCATGCATAGCTTCTTTTCTTTTTTCATATCTCGTGCAAAACACTAATGCAAATTTTTAAGTAATTTAAAACCAAGGCACGATTATTACGTGCAAAATTTTGAAATCCTTCATTCTACTGATGATGGTAAAGACTTCGGTTCTTCGAGTCAGTTGCTATTGTTAACATTCAAATGCTGAACATTGACGATGGTCCCATGCAGATCATCGATGGTTTGCCTCTAGCTAAATATATTATAAAGTAAGCTATGTGATGTCTAATGACTGAAATTTGTTTACTATTTTATCTATCTATTTTGTAAAGGCCTACAATGATTTATATGTAAAAACTGCTGTATTTTGCTTGTAGGATTCACTCAGTGATGAAGGAGGCCTAGTGTCCGAAATGTACATGTGGGTTATTAAATATTTTATTTGTGGATTAGTGGTTCCCAACTTTATTTATTTCGTTATTAAAGAATTTTTGCGGAAATTGATCTCATTCATTCACAGTTTCTGGTGAATCTTCTTGTAAGAGTTTGTCCCAATGAAGTGTTGCATTCTTCTGAGTACTCTTTTGCATGTTTGTCTTGTTGTTGTTCCATTTCCCCTTATTCCTTCTTCATTGAGCATAGTGATTTTTTTCCCACATACTTTCGACGCCCTAACTTTTAGCCTCCTTTGTTGTTTCCAATTAGGAATTTTAAAAAATGGTAGGAGGGGACTCATAAAAAAGGATATTTAATAAATGAAAGTAAATAAAATTTAAAAAAAAACACAAAACCTATAGAGTTAAAGGGGAGAGTTCCATCCAAGTGAGCTAATGGCACTGATGGAATGCAGAACTTGTCCGCTCCTCCTGGCACTCTTCTCCTTCGTCTTCCCATTTCGATGTTTCGGGGTCAATGCTAGCTTGAAAGACGCCAAAATCCACCTTCAGCACAGAATCCAGCCGTCGCCAAAGGGTACACACACACACACATTGCACTACACTTGCGGTTTCACCATTCTACACGAGCTTACGAAGCGGGCTTTAAGCTCTTTGAACGCGTCTTCTTCTTCTTCGCAAGGGGCTTTCTTGATTTATCTGCATCGACATGTTTAAGAGAAAAGGCGGAGGAGAAAGTCGACGTCGAGTTACTCTTTTTAGGCTCGATAACGATCTCTTCTTCATGTGAGGCGCTTTCTTTTTTCTTTTTTTTCTTTTTTCTTTTGATTTTTTCTCGAGGCCCTAGGAGGCAAACGGACGGAGAAAGAGAGCGAAGGCGAGCCACGATGAAATATTAAAACTTAATTAATCGCAGCTTTTACATAAGGAAAATGAAAACTAGTTCTCTTCGTCTTCTGTAGAAAACAAGCTCTGTCTCTCTCTCTCTCTCTCTCTCTCTCTCTTAAAATAAAAGAAAAGTTTTTCAGTCCCATTTGTATAGCAAGTGGCGTTAAAATAAATGAAGGCGAGTTGCCGATTGGCGCGGAGACCTTGTTCTCACATTTTGGGCAAAAGAAGGAGACATTTTCCGAGGAAGAATTCTGTGTTATAAAAAAATAAAGAAACGAATTTTTAAAAAAAATGGCCAAACGGGGAGGAAGGAAAGAAAGAAGGAAGGAAGGGCCGATGTTGTGGAATTCATTAAGCCGATTCAAATGTCCATCTACGGAGGATCGATAGAATGTCAAGGAGACGGCGACAAATTTGCTGGGACCCTGTGGCGCCAATCCACCTGTGGGATACTTGGCAAGGAAAATCATCCACTATTCAACTGATTCGTAGAAATTAACTCTCCTTCCCTTTTGTTCCTTCTCATCGTTCTGCCATTGTCAAGAAGACGAAGTAGAGGAAAGAGCAACTTGACTTTGTTTCACTTTTTGCTTGTTTCTTCTTTGAAGGAGTTCAATCGCTTTCCCGTTGAGCTGATGGGAAAAATAGCGCGCACCTATACCTTTTTTTTTTTTTTTTAATAAATATGCAAATAATGGTGTATGCGATTATTCCCTTGTGCACAATCTTTATTTCCATCAAGGCGTGAAATAGTGTTAAAAATTAATGCCCACCTTTAATTAACTTTGGCCATTTGTTTGACGTCGACCTTTTTTAAAATTTACGTCCATTTTACCAAGCAACAACCTTTTAAGCATTCCTCCTTTTGTTTTCTAATTAATTTCTTACCCACCTCTTTCGTTATTTTTTTTTTAATTGTAATTTTCTTCTCCTCCATTCCTCCTTTTCTACTTTATTTTCGATATTGTTCTAAACTTGTAAAAATCTTGTTAAAAACACTATTAAGGGAAATTGAATGCATTTCGAGAGAAACTCGAGGAAAAGAACCCAATGAAATATCCAGAAAAATACGGGATATTTTACCCGTTTTGTGAAATATCCAGAAAAATACTTGACGAATTATCCTGAAACTTCAGGGGTATAATGAAGGCAAATAGGGGACCAGTAACAAAGTGAACCAAAAAATAATGTTTGGGATCACCCTCTTAAAAAATAATGCTTGAAATGCGTTGTAGCTGTAGCATATTATTAATAGGCTTCTTTTACTTATCTGTGTTCATTTGTATGAGAAGAGCATGTATATTCATGGAGATATAAAGGTTTCTTTAAAAAAATAGAAGTTTTTTTTGTAAGTTTTTGTAAGTTTTCAATCCAATGAAATGTCATTTTCAGGAAAGTTGACAAACTGCAGTAGAGACAACACCCTGCAATCAGAATATAAAAATATTAAACATTTGATGAAATATGAGCATGTTTACTAAATAATGTATAACTGCGCATGCGCAAGCGTTACCAATGTCTTCTGCATAATTTATTAGCCAGACGGATACAGCTACACGTGTAAAAAATCCCAAGTAAATATCTTGAAAACTAAGAAAGATATCATCAATAGAATGAGTTAAATTTCGGTTGATCTCAAAAATAAACAAAACGGTAAGGGGTTTCCTCCAAAATATTATTTTTGGACCGGACACCAGTATCAACTTCTTCTCCTTACGCTGATATGAAGGCATTACCTCGTATTGACTTCATCTATACGCCCGTTTCATTGCAGTAGTCGGCAGTTTCTTCAATGACAGAAATACAGAATAGACCAGGGATCTTTCCTCTGTCAGGTCCTCTTGTAATGCAGTGGAATTTAATTAGGATAAACTGTTCTTTTAACCATAGATTCCACGCAAATAGTATGACTCGTCAATACCTATATAAGCTATAGTTTTTACTATTTTAAATATTCTAGTTTTAATATTTCTCCAGAATATGATTATACTAATAATTTTATTATTATTATTATTTATTATCATAATTGTTGAAAATTACAAAGAATTACAATTGCGTTTCCAGAAGCCATTTTTGTATTGTAGAATTACAATAATAATAATAATAATAATAATAATAATAATAATAATAATAATAGAAAAATTGCAGCTTTTAAGAATTTGTATTTGTACTTTGATATGTTGGGTAATAGGATTGAAGACAATTTGGATGAACTTTTCGTCATTGGAAATTTTCTATTTCTTTTTTGAAGGTGAACTGCGTAAATGGGGCCATCGTGAAGATTTTGCTTTTTTTTTTTTTTAATTATTTATTTACACAAGTAGCAGGGTCGGGTATAAAGTTTATAGCTTTCACTTTTTTTTAATATGAACGCTTGACAGATGGAAAATTCACAGATGTTACCATTGAATTGTCTTATCTGGGAAATTGATAGTTTCTTCATTGAAATTTCTCCACGATTTCTTACGCGCTAGTTTTCACTCTAAATTCATTAATTGGAATATTTTCTTTCATTTCGTTATTGTTTGAATAGTGTCTTTATTTCGTGTTGCGACGCTCCTATTTTGGCCTAGCCAAAGGAATTTTGTCGTGATAGTTTGGTTGAGGAGGAGAGAGAGAGAGAAAAGAAGAAAAGAAAAAAGTAAATAAAAATTAAGAAAAAAAATAAAACTGGAGACTACGAAGAAAGTTGAGAGGGAATGAAAAGAAGGTGAAGGGGTGGGCATGATGATGATGATGATGATGATGATGATGGTTGTGCAGGGTCATTAGGTGTCTGGGACTAGTATCGCATCATCATTACCCAATCCGTTAACACTTTGGAATCTTTTCGTTTCTTTTTCTTTCTTCTCCTCCTCCACCTTTCTTCCTCACCTCAATGATTCAATGTAATCTTGGTCGCTTTTTTTTGTGCATGTGTTGTTGCTGCTTCTGCAGTCATTCTGTTCGACCAAATGATTTTTTCGTGATTAAACGCGGAGAGGCGACAGGGCATAAAAAGCTCAGGTGAGAAAATTACTCGACCGTTCGGGAACGACATTTCCATCATTATCATCATCGTCCTCAGGTGAAAAGAGAAAGACAAAAGTGTGTGGGAGGACGGTTGACAGATAGTGGAAAAAAGATTTGTTAAAAAACGTTAAAAAGCACCCAAAGAGATAAATAGAATTCTGGAAGGAGGAGGAGGAGGAGGAGAAAGTGTGAGCAATTTATATCACATTATGAGAAAATGATCTTTTTTTAGGGATTTTTTTTTCCTTCCATCGTGATCGAAGGAAGACGCTTGGCCAGAACCACGACGCCATTTAGTTATCCACCCAAAAGGTTTTTATAGGGAAACCGCAAATTTAATATCCACATGCCATTTTGCGTTTCTTTATCAAGCGGTAAATTTGGAGAGTCTGTTCAAACCTTCTTAAAGGTATTTTATATAGAAAAATGCTCGCGATGACTTCATTCGATGGCGATTCACAAGCCCAGTAGAAATTAATTTCTCTTTTAAACGACGACATTAGAGCCTAAAAAAGTCTCGTTTTGCTCTTGTTTTGTTTTGTGGACCAGTTCTCTCAAATATTGAAAGGAAATTTTAGGAATGCTAATTCTGTTAAGAATGCCGTTTATTTTATTCCGTTAAAGGAAATAGTCTTATTTATCAGTAATACAAACTTATGTTGATATAGATTTATATAAGAATAGAGACACTCGTTTCGGCAGTCGCCATTATTACTTAAAGAACATATCTAAATGAAAATCAGAAGGAAATTATGTGTAATTGGTTAATGTATATTAAAAATCTCCGTAAAGTTGGAAAAGTTAAAAATGAATAACATAAATAAAAAATTATAGAATATGAAAGTTAATAAAGACCAGAAGTTGCTATCTCTCCTTCTCTTTGAACATTAATTCTCATATTCTATCTTTTATTTATATTATTCATTTTAAGCTTTTCCAATTTTAAGGAGATTTTCAATATACATGGTGTCCAAAAAGTCTGGTAACATGGCAGATATCTCAAAGCTGCCAGTAGGCAAGATCTGGTAGGTGTGATTTATAGGTAATGGGGGGGGGGGGGTTCATTGCCGCACTCAAATTTGATTTTGACCCCCAAATTTAAGGTCATCCATTTGTTAAGTCGAAAACTATTTAAGATAGAGAAAAATTTCTAATTGCTACCCTGTAGAGTAACACCACATTAGTCTAAAAGCAATTTTTAATCACACCCTTCCCCTTGAAAGATTTGAGAAAATATTTGATTACAACAATGAAATTGTATTATTGTTGAAGAAAGACTCGGTTGACGAAGTTGCGATATGGCCATCAGTTGAGAAAATTGTTAGCGATATGGCCATAAGATCCTTTCATTCAATAATGGTGCGCACAGACATAGAAGAGAGAAAGTCTTTAAAAATTATGTAATTTATTAATTAAACATTAAATATTTTGAATTTAATAAGTTGGACAATCTACTGTAGTTAACAATCAAATCTATTTTTATTGTATATATTTTCCAAAGATAGTTATTGAATGATCAGGGATAACTTTTTAATATATCAGTATTTATACACAATATTAGATATTTAGATTATATAATATCAAACTAGGTAGATCTCCATTTGCCCCGATAATGAAGTTATTTCGAAACGCGTTGACTCCATTAAATATCTACCGTTTTGCTATTCCTGGACCATTTTAAATCAAGAAAAAAAGATTAGGGGTGGGAGGGGGTTAGATTGGAGAAACTGTTTAGAATAGGATATTTTTAATTTAATCTTTTATAAGAATTTAGGAGTAAGTTGTGTTGAATAATTTTTGCTTTTAAGGTTTCAATGTTAATTATGCTGGAGTCGTTAGTTGATTTAAAAATTGGATCGATTTTATTCTACTGATGTCCGGTTTGAATGAGATTGTTATCAGTGTATTACAAGATCAATAGTGAAAAATTTGTTTTATTCGTTGATATCTGATAAGAGGTCCATGCTCTTCTCCTTTAATTCCCCGTCCCCGAGGAGAGCGTGACTGGGATTGAACCCTCGACCTCGTGAAACTTAATGACGCTAATTATTTTCTTCGGGAGTGAAGGAGGAGAAAAGAAAAAAAAAATCCTTTTCTGAGAAAAAAAATTAAATTAAAAAAAAAAGTGAGAAGAGAAGGTTACGAAATAATGACGAGCCAAGGGGGAAAATGTAGGGAAAGAAAATTGAGCGAAATGGAAAAGAATTTTTAAGAAGAGAATTTCCACCACCTCATTTTATGTTCTTTGTGTCTTTGAGTTTCCTTTTAACTAAGAACTAAAATTGTAATTTATGTGGATTTTAAATTGGAGATTCCTTTAGAACAAACGTTCATATTTGAACTAGACTTCATATTTAACAAATCGTACAGATAATACACTAATGGAAGTCACTTTTCGACCTGTTTCAGAATACACTTGTTCTAGCGTTCTGTAAATTCGGAAGAATTGAACTTCGGCACCATATCAGGACTGCATTTTTCACTTGATCATTGAACATGAATTTTTCGCCTTCTAAGTGTTCTTAAGCGGCCCAAAGCATGGCAAGTCAGAGCTATAAGGAGAATGGAATTGAAGGTCCCACTTCAGTTCAGTTTATTCATAGTCCTAGTCAAATTGGCCTTCTGTGGACGAGCATTGTGTCGACCTTTGGACGGGGAGAGCTTCCAACATGATTTTTACCTTAGTGCTTTGTGAGCCTCTGGGGAATTTCAGGTCCTTTCTCACCTTCTTTATATCGAATTGTTATGATAATGCATTATTCGCTGAAGTAGAAACATGGTCAGATGTAACATTGTTTTACACAATGATAACCAAACGATCCTTTTGGCCTACTGCTGACATGATATACTTGACAGTTATGCCATTATTAACTCATCATCAACTAAACGATTTAAAAAAAAGTCAAATTTGAATGTCCTTCGTCATTATAGAAAATGTTAGTCTGTCCGCGATCTAGTTTGTGTTTGTGTGAGTTAATGTAAATGGTTATCTGTTTGGCTTTTTGAATTCCGACTTGGACAAAATGGCTGTACACAAAGGAGGCGTCCGTTTATTGCGAACAGGCTCCATAATTTGCCCTTTTAAAAAGGAACTTGCCATAATTGTGTAATAATAGTAATCGGAAAAGAAGGGGGGGAAGACATAAAATGCAAGGAATGTAAATTTGACAAAAACATTTGTGTCTATTGTTGTAGTCTTAAAGTTACGCCATCTAATTCTCGTTTTCCTTCTCCTGACGCCATCGAAATTCTTTTTCTTTCTTCCCTCTTCGGCCTTTTTTAGCTTTATTTTTTTATTTTTTATTTTGAAATTGTTTCCTTTTTTTCACCCCTCCCCTCGGTCGTCTTATTATTTTCTTCCTCTTGTGTGTGCGTGACGTCAGTGAAGCGGCTCTAGTGTGTCGTACTTTATTCCAACCGAGCATGGCTCCTTTCAGCCGCTTTGGGTCTACGTTTCCAAGGTGGGATGATGGCGAGGAAGAAGAGAGAAACGACCTTGGGAGGAGACGTGAAGAAACGAGAGAATGTCACAAATTTGGCGTCGGTTGCTTGTGAAAATTGCCAGGTGTGGAACGAGGGAAAAGGGCGAGAAGGCGTCGATGGGCCCAAGGAGCTACCCGTTAGGACTTAAAAGATTCCAATATGCACAAGAGATTTATTTACTCTCATTTGGAAGGCTTTTGAAATTGGATCAATTTTCAAATTGTGGAGTGTCTTTGAAGGGCGACTCTCGAGAGGATGCTTTGAAATTCACTGGTTCGAGCTTGAGTCAGTGCTTCTTTAAGCAATTTAAATCGGCAAATGTTGAATAACTAAGTAAATCAAATTATTCAATGTAAATAATTTTTCCCTTCGGAATTACAGGGTGATTATACACTCCAAACATTCTTGTGAAGCGTACCAAACACTTTTTTTTGCAGGTAATGTGAAAGGATATATGTGTACATCATTTGTGTGTGCTTGGGAAAAACGAGGACGTCTACGGACCATTCGTGTTCGCAGAACAAGCGGTTACTGGGAACGCATATACCTCCAAAAGAATATTTGGAGACACAATTGTGGTGTCTGATGGAATTGTCGATACGGTTGTGGTCCGATCGAATGGGGCATTATTAGCGACTCCCACTAGATAGATCGGTCGTTGCTTTCCAAAATTTTGACTTCCAGGCCTTTTTGTGGAAGTGGATGTTTTCTCTCCTAGTTCTTCCAACTGTAAGTAACCACAGCCCCAGGGGTTTATTTCTAAATATTTAACGAAACAACGTGTCTGTTATGTTGGTTATAGCCATAAATCACGAAAATGTTGTTACTGATCTTCTCTTTTCCTTTATGAAATTGATGGAAGCCTTGCAATTCATAGAGCGAAAGAAAATATACAGAATTTCCACCGGTTTCGCCTTTTATTCCTGCAAGGGCTCCATCAACTTGATCACGAAGGACAGACAGTACAGACAACTTTCCACTGCATAACGTTTTTCCCTTTAATTTACTGCTTAAAGCGAGATCAAAATTATTCTAAATCACTTAATCAAGATTATTCTAAATCTAGTCTGTAGTCGTTGACATAGGCGTTCACGTTGAAATTTACCGTATATTCTACACTTTATACTTAGACTATAGATTATTCTGCAATAAAACATGTTTTTGCAGTAAATTTAGAATTCTGGATTTCAGTAATAGACTCCTTATAAAATCCCGTACGGGTCTTGAATGTTCGATCCTTTAACAGAATAACTGTTATAAAGAGCCAAAACATTCTGACCACCTAATCAATAACGCGTTGCGCCATCTTTGGCCTACAAAACAGCTGCAACTCGCCTTGGCATGGATGCCACAAGTTCTTGGTAGATGACTGGAGACAGGTTGTACCAAATGTCTAAGCAGCGATCACGCGAAGTCGAGATATTACGACATGATGATGTTTGAGCTCTGAGCCGCCGCTCCATGACATCTCAAATGTGCTCTTTCGGATTAAGATCCGGCGAATTAGGTGGCCAGGACATTAATTGGAGTCCTGATGCTCCTCGCATCACTCCAACACAATTCGAGCCTTGCGACATGGGGCGTTGTCCTGCTGGAAGATTCCATTTCCAGTTGGGAAGACAGACGCCATGTAAGGGTGCAACTGGTCCGCAATGATGTTCAGATAGTCCGCAGCTTTCATAGTCCGTTCTATCACAACTACGGATCCCAGAGCCGCCCACGAGAACGTCCCCCAAAACATAATACTGCCACCACCAGCCTGTGTATGGCCTGCTGTACACGTGGGGGGAGCAACTGTTCGCCTGGAAGTCTGCGTACCCTGACACGACCATCGACGTGGTGAATAAGAAGTCGTGATTCATCTGACCAGGTAACTCTCTTCCACTTATCCATGGTCCAGTGTCGATGTTCCGGGCCCACTGTAGGCGTAGTTGACAATGACGCTTGGTCAACAGAGGCACACAGCGGGACGTCTGCTGCGCAGTCCCATATCCAACAGTGTCCGCTGAACTGTGTGTTCCGAAACACTTGCACTTGGACCTGCATTGTATTGGGCTGTCAGCTGAGTCACTGTCTGGCCCCGATCTTGCTTTACCAAGCGGGACAGTCTCCGACGTCCTTTTTCTTTGATGACGCGTGGGCCTCCAACACCTTGGCATCTACTGCTTATTTTACCGCAATTTATCCACTTTGCATAAATACTAACAGCGGCAGATCGTTAACACCCTACCAGTCGTGCGGTTTCGGAGATACTACGAGCCATTACAATCTACCCTCTATCAAATTCGCTTAGATCAGCAGCCTTTCCCATCACTCGCAAAATTAAGTGAAGACTTTTTACCTTCTCCAGCAATAGTTAAATACCATTTCTACTTAATTAGGGCCCTCCACGTGATCCAGACGAGTTCATTCACCAATGTGGGGATGGTCATAATGTTTTGGCTCTTCAGTGTAAAAATAAGTATAATGAAATTAAGTAACAAAGTAACAATATTTCTATAGATATTTGTATCTATCTCTGGGCACTTTGAATTACCAAGGAATAAGAAAATCAATTTTGCATGATTCATTGGCTTTAGTGAAAGAATTCTAATTTTTCTTAATGGAGATTAAAGAGATTAAATGATTAAATCGCCATAGAGTTTTGACCTATAATACCATATACTCTTCTTGAAAGGACTGAAATGCATTTAAGTATTAATCTGTAATTTCTTAACAACTGGGGCTCTTTGGAGCAATTTTTTTTTTTTGGAGGGGGGGAGGTTGACTTTCAAAAAGAAGAACGAACTCTTCGTCGTGCAAGTCACTTTCGATGGACGATGTCGATTGCTCTCATTCTGTTGTTGGAAAGGACTTGTTTTTTGAGTACTAAGAGTACTTTTTTTTTGGCCGTTAGAAAATGGCCAAGGACGGAGGAGGAGGAATTAAGAAAGAAGGAATCACGACTAAAAGTGGGTTTTTTATTAGATGGAAAGAAGAAAAGAAACGCTTAAAGGTCCGTTTCGTCTTGAGCGATGGATGGATGGATGGATGTGGTCAAGGAGATTTCGGGGAAGGAGAGCGAAGTGGGTGTACCCGACAACAAGGAGATTTCTCTTTTTAAAGGAATAACGTTTGAGTGATGACCGAAAAGGAATTTTGACAGATTTTGTATGTGCGTTGGTGGTCCCTTAACGAGATGGGTTCCTTTGTACGAATTTAATAAACGGTTCTCCTACACTGAGACGTCCTACCTTACGGGCTTCACAACTTCTTTTGGGGTTCCACCACCAAAACGAAGAAGACTGATCGGCCGTCATTAGCATAAAAGGAGCCGTCTTCAGTCGCTCGTTTCCCATTTAATGTACTCGTCTTATGGAATTTATTATTTCGAACTTATAGTCCGCGGCAAAAAGAGAACTCCACTTATAAATAAACGGTTAGCAGAGGAACGGAGGAAACGTTAGTAAAACGAGGTTAATAAATTAACACATTCTTATAATTGTTGAAAATAAACTCTAGATTTATTATATAAATTGAATTATTTTAAGTTTTTCATAAATCTGTGAGACAAAATGATAGATCAATGTTAAGAAATTTGCAAATTCTTCAGTGCAGCGATATGATTCGTCGACTACGGAGGGTTGTTTCATTTTTATGGTGACGAGAATACACTTAATATAGTCCGACTGGAACTACTGATCTCTATAACAACCCATTTATAGAGATCAGTGACTGGAACCCATTTCTCCACCATCTATTGTGCTCTATAGGGTCTGTATAAAAAGCATCGGCAACTTTTTTTTTTCCTGAAGTGACTGTAGTTCGCAGCGCGCTCGCAGAGAGCGTGCTCGATGGTGTGGGGTCTGACCTTCAAAACGCGCCAAGCGTCATTCGCCTGCGAGCGTTTGTACAGGCTAGAGCGAAGTTTTAGTGGACCCCTGTCGAGTGCCTCGGTACAAGCTCAAAATGCAGCGAACGACTGAACAGCGGTACGCCATCAAATTTTGTGTTGGACTGGGGAAATCGGATACGGAGACGTTGGGCATGATTCGCCAAGTGTTGAAGGATGAAAGCATGTCACAAACTGCAGTTTTTAAGTGGCACAAGCTCTTCAAAGATGGACGAGACAACGTGCAATGTATGCGTGGCGTGAAGTGCTGAATTCAGATCGTCGGTTAAGTGTGCGCATGATCGCAGATCGAATTGGCATCGATAAGATGACAGTGCACACCATTATCACTGCGCCAAACTCGTCCCGAAGGTCTCGACGGACGACCAACAGCAGAGGCGCAAAACGGCGTCGCGACGATTCCCCGACCCCCCTTCCAGTCCCGACTTGGCCCTAGCAGACTTTTTCCTGTTCCCAAAAGTGGAATCCTCCCTCAAAGGACACCACCATGGGATCGTAAGTGCCGTCAAAGAAGCTTGCACGGGGTACCCTTAAGGACCTTCCGGAATCCGCCTACTAGGGAGCCTTCGAGTCGTGGAAAAGCCGCTGGCAAAAGAGTGTCCACGCTCGAGGGATGTACTTTGAAGAATTTTAAGGTTATGTAGCAATATCTGAAATAAATCTAAGTTGCCGAAACTTTTCCCGAAACTTTTTATACTCACCCTTGAGCCAATGGCCTTTTCTTCTATCAACCGCTCGACACTGTAAGAGGCTTCTACAGAGAACATCGAGGTGGTCCCAAAGATTCTGTTCCACTCCTCTTGACAGGTTTTCCATAATCTACAAAATGTTCTCTTAAATGAAGACCTCTTTTAAGGAGACAGAGTCCACAAAATTCCATTGGAGAGGCATCGGGTAAGTTGAGAATGGGATAAACTTAATTCCAGCTTCTCGTTCCAATAATTGGAGAGTCGATTTAGTAGTTAGGCTGGATGCTTTATCCTAGTGGATATGTACACGCCTTAGGGCCAGATAACCGTGTTTCAAGACATTTTCCTGATCGATGGCAGTATTTATCTGTGCTTTAGATGATCAGACGTCCATTGCAGCTGTTCCCAGCGACCACCATGCGATCTCCTTGCATTGACATACCCAGTATCGCCCTGTTGACCCATAGATGCTCGATTTTGGTTTAAGTCGGGGAAATTTGGGGGCCAGGGAAGTATAGGGTCCGCAGTTTGTATCCGCAGTTTCACCATCCTCAGTTTCGCGTATCCGCTTCAAATTATTTGCCTACCTGCCCCCTTCATACGCGATGGGAAATTCGCGTATTCGCGGTTTGTCCTCGTTTATTTTTATCTGCGAGCCTAATGCATTCCAAACCCATACTACGACGTTTTAAGAAACAACCCTCCGTATATATGGCCAAAATGAACTATACCGTGTGAATGATTTGAAATTCACAATTGTGTTGATGCTCGAGACAAAATAACCCTAGAAGATTTAATGGCATCATTATGGTCTATTGGGACTTGCAATGCTAAAATATGGCATGCAATATATCAAACAAGTTGGAATGATGTTTTATGAATGAATATAACGTAAAAGTAATGATAATCCAAATTGGTTCAAAGGTAAGGTACGTGGTTTAATGGTATCATTATGGTCAATGTTAACTTAGGGCAGTTGAAAAAAATGGCTCCGCGAATGGCTATGATTTGATAGTTTCGAAAATGTTTTAACTCATTTCAATGATGAGTTTATAATTTCTTTGTGTAGATATTAACTTGTTGTTTAATTAAAAACTACTCAAAAGTTGGTGAGTTGTTTAAATGTTATCAGCATGTATTATTATTATTACGAAAAAGTTGAGATGCTAAAGAATGATCTCGATAAAAAGTTATTGCATTATTCTCGGCGAGTTTATATTTCTTGACAAAGTGTAAGGTAGTCGTGTTATGCAATTTTGTATGGTAAAGTTGAGCTCCTTCAAAATGGTGCTTTATAATGCCTTCCTTCCGCCCCCAAATGCTTTTCTCGGGGTAGGACATAAAGCCTTTGGAGCGGAAAGGACTAGTAAAAGAGGGTGAAACAAGACTTACTGCAGTAGTTGGGAGGGGGGGGTTCCTTCGAAAACTGAGAAGCCATTAAGATTAGTATCGTCAGGTATTTTAACTCCTTCCTGTCTTCCCTCTCGGCTAATCCTGCGAGGAGGAAGAAAGGAATAAAAATTCCCTTTCCCCCTTGTGTCTTTATGCCCTTCTAGATAGGTAGGGGAGGAAGCAGAAATGGCAGTCCATACCCCCACCTCAACATTCCTTCCACCACTTTGGAAATTACGTCTCCACCTTGATCCTCATTGTAAACACCAAGATTGACGCGCAGGGGCTAAAAAGTCCTTCCACTTCTTTTTGGGTCCATTTTGCCGACTGATGTTTTTTTTTCTTTTAATTTTTATTTGATGCCCTAAGTGGCCCATGAATGGGCTCCAGGCGTCCGTGGCAGGAAGGTGGAAATGTTGACACTTTTAACCCCTTCTATGACACGACACTTCGATTCGTCGATTTTGCGGTGAAAGATTTACGACGATAATTTTCTGTCCAATAGCACTCATCCAACCATCAGAGTAGATAGTTGTTGTTGTTGTTGTTGGGTTGGAATAACACTCCAAGGGGGAGGAGATAAAAACACGCTTGGTCACACTCTTTTCGACAGGGAGAAGAATGGGTTTCCAGTGTGTAATAAACAGATTAACAACTTAGCCTACGCTATTATGCTGAATACGGGTTTATTTTTGTTTCGGTAGAAACACTAAACTGGGACCAACTCTGGAAAGCAACTCCCCGGTGGCAGTCCTGAAATAGGACTATGGGGCTCAAGAGAAAGAAAGTTGTGGTGTGAGTGAAAGAAGTAATGCGTAGGTGTAAGAATTTTCTTATTTTTTCCCTAGGCTTTTGTTTATTTGTGTCGTTTATATATTCAATGTACAGAATAAAGGAGTACAGTACAGTACAATGCGGCTCCCTATAGCTGACTTACTTCGTAAGATAGATCTGCGATTTGGTCTGTATAGACTGTTTGCTTATCTGTTTTGTCAACAATTATAGCTCCGTCACGACAAAACTAATTCAATATAGATTCTTTGTAACAGTAGTTCTCTGGTTATGTTTGCACTGTCCGTGAGAGTATTTTTTATCTTTATGGGATAAATCAGTAATAAAATTAAAAAAGTAAATGTCTAGACACTAAAAAAGGAAGAATGGCATCCTTAACTCGAAGAGAACCTTCTGCAAGTCCCACTAATCGAATCCTTAATAATCGTGTAACCTATACCTTCCTTTAGTGTTAATCGCCTGATCCTGTATGGCAACCCTTCGGTTTCTCCAAAAAAGATTCTCTTCCCTCGACTTTCCTGTCGACATATGGCTGGTCGAGGTGAGAAGGATGTCTAAAGGGGATTATTTTGTATCACCTATGCAGATTGCTTTCTGCACTAAGAATTTTCTTAGAGGCTGAGAATAATAACAATAGAATAATGATAACAACTAATGGTTAATAAATGGTCTTTATGTCTCGCTTTTTGACAATTCCCGAACCATTATATTAGAAAAAAATAGCTTATTATTTTTTATAATTTTTATTATTATTATTATATAGAGCGATAACGTTATTTAAATCAGCCGAATCGAAAAACTTTCCGCAATAGATGAAATTGACGAAAGCGCATTTTCTTCATTCCCTGTCTGGTGGTAGTAGAAATGTCAGAGGAAAATGTCATCGGATAGATGGGGGAAAATTTGAAATGTCACTTGAGTAATGAGTTTAAAGGTCTTTGAGTGAAATTTTTTTACTATGAAAGTGATTAGTAAATTTCCGTTAAATTGAGCAATTAAATTCGCTCTTGATCGGGCTATGGAATTTGGAACCGATCGCAGATAAAGGCACCGCCACAGTTCGATTTCTTCTAATGAATTTCGAAGGACTGTTTTAGGAAAGGCTTGACTCACTTTGATTATTTCCTTTTTTTTTTTTTTTTTTTTTTAATGTGTAAACGAAAACTGTGAGATGACGACGTCGTTCAATTTCCTCGTCAGTAGATGTTAAACTAGGACGTCATCGCTCTTGTATAGAATGTTGTACACTTGTAGTAAGTCGAATAATGAAGGGAAAACCGAGATTATTATGAAAGTTGAACATTTCCAATACCAACTATAAGTTCATTGAAACCCTAAGTTTAATTTCATTTCAGTTGTTAAGTGTTCCTCCAGGTGGAATGTGCGTGACCTATGGGAGTGAAAGTAGTTTCCTTCTTTTAAAGAGCCCTTCACTCTAAGAAGAACGATTAGAAAATTCCAAAAAAGTAATTGAAACTCTTAATGGTGTGTTGCCTGTCTCTCGTTGTAAAAGTTGGTTCCTTGAGGTTTTTTTCTTGGTGCGGAGGCGTTTGTGCGCGAAAGATTTTTTTATTTATTTTTTTTCCATAAAGCGTTTTAATTGAAGTTGAGGTTTTGTGGCGCTTTTTTCCTGGGGGGGGGGGGGATGAGTTCTTTTCCTAGTCTCGGAGTAATTAAACTCATTTCCTGTTGTTGACTGTTTGTGGTGGTTTAATTAACGTGATTAGGTCCTTTCTTTTTCGTGACGGTTGGCTTTTTGGATCGGAGAAGATTGAGATAAGAAATTAGGAGGAGGTGAACGCAACATCTTCCGTACAGTCTTAGCCTCAACACCTGGAACGCTTTTTGGTGTATACTTTTATCTTTATTTTTTTGTTTCGTTCAACCTTTTTAAACTCTTGGCGCCTTTTTTCCCCTTTGGAAACTCCATTTATCGTGATTTTCTTCTTCTCGATGAAGCAATCAGATGGTCTCGAAGAAAATTGGCGCTGAGATGTTCTCAGCATCTATCTCGAGTTCATCGAAGAATGATGGATAGTGATGATGATGATGATGATGATGAACTGCTTTTGGAGATATGCGTAAAAAAAATAGGATGAGAGAGAAAAAGAAGGGAAGGGAAGCATTTGTTAATTTGCATTCCGAGAGAGAGAGAGAGAGAGAGAGAGAGAGAGAGACAGACAGACAAAAAAAAAGCAGAGCAATTTATGGCAAAGAAGAAGTGGATACTTTTGAGGAAACAACAGGAAAGGGGCGACGAAGAAGAGCTTTAAAAAAGGGAAAATTGAGGAAGAAGAAGAAAAGGACGTTAATGACTTGGGCTCGCCTTAAGAGAAAAGAGCGTAGTCATTATTAAATATAAAATAATAAAAAAAAAATTCAACGACCCGGAATCGAGCCACAGTTTTCGGGTTACCGTCCCGATGCTTTTAACCATTAAGCCATTTAATAGAAGAGATAGTCCTGGCTTGTAGCTAAGCAAGGAGCCTCGCTTTAACCTATAGGACATAGCGCAGTGTTTCCATGTCCAGTCGAACCCCGTTAATACGTTTTTTTTGGGATCGAATAAAAAACGAAATATCCGGGAGTGAAATATGATTCGCTGAAAAATCCAAAAGTGTCGTGTTATGAAATAAATTCGAGACTAGTGCATGTAACGTGGCTTCCTGTGACCCGAGCATCTATAATACAGTTAATTATTTTGAACTTTTTTATGAATTTAATTTAAAATTTTTTTTAGTGTTCCCAAACATTGCGGGTATGGACCATATTCGTTTTATTGGCTGTTCAGTATAAAGAACAAAAATTAATCTAATTTGTTTAATTATCAAATTAAACTAAAAATTAAATTCTTTATGAATTAAAAACATCCATTAAAATAATCTTTACGCGTTTATTTAAGTTGGGTAACCCGAAGATCCCTGGTTCGAGTCCAGGCCGTGGAATTTTCTTTACTATTTTATGTGTTTAATTAAGAGATTAATAAATGAAAACTTGATTAATGCTCCAAGCATAAGCTAATGATATTAATGGAAAACATGGAAGGAAAAATTCCGCGACCTTGATACGATCTAGGGACCTCGAGTATCACGATCGGTGGCTCTGTCAACTGGGCAATCATGGATACGGGACAGCAAGACTGTCTCCAAGAGTCCTAAAGACTGCAAGATAGCCCAGTTGGTAGAGGCAAAGAGCGTGATACGTTTGGTCCCTGGTTCGAATCCAGGTCGCGTAATTTTCCTTTCATATTTTTTCCATTAATATCATTATACGAGGGTTGTTCCGAAAGTAAGTTCGTCATTTTTTTTCACACGGAAACTTTATTGCCAAAAAAATCCAGCATGGCATCATGAACTCTACACCTTGTACTTTTTTTTCGACATAGTTGCCATCGACATTGAGACATTTGTCGTAGCGCGCAATCAGTTTGAAGAAAGAGTAGCAGAATAGCATGCCCGTGGCTATTCGAGTACAAATCACGATGGCAAGCAGACGTGTACTGAAAATGTGGTCTCATCCCAGTTCACCAATGAAGAAAAAATTCAAAGTGTCACCCTCCTCAGGAAAGATTATGGCAACAGTGTTCTGGGACACGAAAAGTGTGATTCTCATCGATTTCCTCTTTCTAGGGACCATCAATGCGGCACGCTACTGCGACACCCTCACCAAACTCGGGTCCGCCATTCGACGAAATGAAGGTGTTGTGCTCTTGGACGACAACGCAAAACCACACGCAGCAAGGCTCACACAAGATCAGATAGCCTCAGGCACGCTTGCCTGCTGCTACTCTTTCTTCAAACTGAATGCACGGTACGACAAGTATCTCAATGTCGGTGGCGACTATGTCGAAAAATAGTGCAAGGTGTATAGTTCATGATTCCATGCTGTATTTTTTTTTGGCAATAAATTTTCCGTGTGGAAAAAAAAATGACGAAACTTACTTTCGGAACAACCCTCGTTTGTTTGTATGTTCTACTAATTAGACAGGGTGAGTCAAAAGTCTGTGCCCTCCCCCTCATACAATTTCAAAATGAGTGGAGATACATTAAATCTGTTACAGGCGACATAGAGGAAGTTAGGTAGGGGCTAAAGAGTGGTGGTGTCAAATTTGACCTTTGACCTTGAATTTTGCACCTTGCACTTTGTAACCGTTACAGGTAGAGAAAATTTTCCAATTGTACAGTTGCAGAGCTCAAAACGTTGATTTTAACAAAAAAAAAATAAAAAAAGATTAAAAAAGTAAACATAAAAATAAACCCACTACAACAAAATGAAATTTCAGTGCTCAAACTTTGTGTGAACTATGAAATGGCAAATTATTTGGGAGGATAGACTTTTGGGTCGCCTTGTATAATGAACATGAAAAAAAAACTTCTCTTTGAACCCTTTTCAAGTATTCGTGTAATAGATTGAGTAGTGTATTGTTCCCCAACTTGAACTTTGAGAGTTCAGAATGACGAATCTTGGCTACTTTTTGACGAAACTATGTTTATTCAATAGCAACTCCTTTATTTGTTGCTCTCCGCTATTAGTGGCGTCGTCCTCGAGTTGGCTTCCCAGCACAACAAACTTGCTCGGAAGGAAAGAAGAGACGAGGGGGTCTAAATATTATAGACTGGCTCTCACACAGTCTTGTCCAGAAGAGGGCACTTGGGTTTCGACTGTCTATTCTTTAAATACAGATTCGGTTCGATTTTTGTTTTCGGTTGTTTTTTTTAACCTCAGTTTCTTTTGTTTGTTTTTTAATTTTTCTTCCTTGTCTTCTTGACTGTAAAGACCACAGGACTAGAATCGATGACAAGTCCAGTGCCTGATCGTTCTCTCTCTCTCTCTCTCTCTCTCTCTCTCTCTCTCTCTCTCTCTTTTTTTTTTTTTTTTTTGCTTGGGAGGCTGACGGTGCACCAATAGCGACCGCTCATTTAGACGGTGAAGTGAACCACCGAAGCGTGTCAATGCCTCGCAGGCCTAGTGAGAGTCCTTCGCCTCCATTGGAGGAGAGCGGCGTCGACGTCACGGACTCCTCCGCGCCGACCAATGGCAGGCGCCCGTGAAAGTCGTCGTGATTCCTCAAACCCACCTGGCTCGGGGAGAGACGGCGCTAAGAATGGATCGTGCCAACAGCCACGGGGTCAGTGTGCGTTGGGCTCAGGCGGATTAAACAGTGACCACCACCACCACTACCATCATCATCATACCATCGTCCTTTCTTCCTTCCTTTTGTGTGCTTGGTTAAACGCACCGCGGTACATTCACCACCACTCACCATGGACACGGTGCACTTTGCGGATTCGTCGTGCACGTTGGATCGATTTTGAGTTGGGCTGCTGCCGCCGATTTCATGGCCTGCTGAGCGAGAACGCCGTCCGGAATCTAGAACCGGAACTCGGGTCGCCATGGCAACGATCGTGAATCTGTCGCGCAAGGACCCCGCCCGCAAGAGCCAGCGCAAGTTTGTGGAGAAGATGCGCCTCTTGCTCGTTGGATCTCTCGCCGTGCCTCCTTTCTCTCTCCTGGACAAGTAAGTTGATCACCACCGGGAACTGAACCCGGGCACACTTTTCATTTGCTTTGTTTTCTACCTGGAAATCACTTCACTTACATTCTTTAGAGGGAACCTATTCTGTGTATAATGTGGGATTAGATGTTTTTACTATAATTATACTGAGAGAATAAATAGAAAGAAGCATCGTTTATTAAAATAAAGAAGATGCAAAAAAGTAAGAAGAAACCCAATTACCTTACGATTGGGATTCATATCTTTAAAAATTATTCAAATTTTATGGCAATTTTCGTTTTTTTTAAGTTTTTTTAAATATTTGATTCCAATAATTAACCCCAATTGTTAAATAGTTTTTTATTTTATGTATAATTTTTGTGTATTAAAATTTAAAGTCACCAAGTTTTGCAATTTGATGTTTTATTGTTTGTACTCGTAAACAAATTTGATTTTCAAATGTTCTAAAGTAAATTTCCCAGTGCATGAGGAACGTGTTTGTGCACTGTTGAATAGTTGGAATGATGTTTTGTGTGCTGAAGCGTTGTAAAGGCTTTGAGGTGATGAAGAGGAGCATCATCGGTAGAAAGGAAGAGGAAGTGACTATTACTGTAATAACGATAATCCATTAAATGGGATCCATTTTGTTACGTGATTGAGAAAACAAAGTGAAGAAGGCGAAGCAACGGTCGGAAATGGATAGACTGATGAATTGCAGTCTTGTCTCGCCTCGTTGACTTTGGCTGGTGAACGATGACCGACGGATTGGTGAAAGGCGCCATGATCGCAGATGGAGTCTTTAGCTTGACCGTTGACTTCTCTTTCTTTCGTGTTAAGTCTCTTGTTTGTCCCTTTGGCCCAAGTTGGTGCAATTTGAATGCGTTCTTCAAGAGGCTTCTTTTCAAAGACAATGGGATGTCTCGCTCGAGTGTTTGAAACCCGCACGCGTCTCTACATCTTCCCATAGTCTCGGCGCCGCGTGGGCTTCGCTTTGTTCTGGCGGCCCTTCTGGGACCACTTAATATTTTTTTTTTTTTTTCCTGTCGGGATGGGAGGTGACGCGAGCAGGTGGTCATCCGTGATGGCAACACGTGCCACGCTTTTTTAGCCAACGGTTGAGTTCCCTTCGATAATACACTTTCTAATGGGTTTGCTTGTTGCTGATTTGAAAGTTGCGTCCTCTTCGTAGGACTCGTGCAGGTGTTTGAGGTTTTATTTTTTTATATATCTGCACTCAATTTGGATTTAAATTTTTGAGTCATTGACAGAATTTCACTTATTCTCTTAATTAATAATTTTTCAGCCTGATCTGTGTAATTCATTTCGCCTAGTTTACACGGTATATCGGCAATAATAATATTATTTTGTTCTAAAATTTTCTTTTATTATTTAACTTTTGTTTCATCTTGTCCTACATCTTTCTGCGATGTCGCCTTTTTGCCTTTCTGCGATGTGCAACAGTGTAAAAACTTAAAATTGAGATAAAGGAAATATAAATGGCAATATTATACTAAATAAGGACAGAAACCACAATTCCCACAAATGAGGCTTTTAATTTGGAGCCATGGATGTACATTTCGTCTACAGCTCAATAGGTCGATATCACATAAAATCAAAATCTGATGTTAACCTTTGTCTTAAAATGCTCTTCTTTGAATGATTTGGTATATTGAACTGAAATAATAATATATAAACTATCATATAATGGATTTTATTAAAAAGATAGACATTTAGGTATTATCTATATAATTAATGTCAATATATTTTAACCCATTTTTTTAAGATTCTTTTAATCACATTAGGGAATTTTGATTGTTACATGAGTGCACTGATAAGGTGATACGTATCAATTTTTCTTTGTGGTGTTACTGATCTTAAGAACAATCATTATTTTTCATTTTTAAATATTTTTATAAACATTTTGATCTTATGCAGGTGCAAATTTATACTTATCCAGAGCAAATCATTTGCTTATGATGGCTGAAGTTTTTATAAAATTTTCACAGCTGGGAATCTAACAGAGACGTGAGAGGTTTGGCGTGGAAATGTCACGCTTTTCAGTTTTTATTTCATTATAGCTCCATTTTTTTGTTCCCTGACCAACATGTTGTGTATAATTGATAACATGAAATTGGCATTCGCCAAATTGCTATTAAAACAGAGGCTAAAACCCCCACTAGGTATCGCATCGTTGTTGATCCCACATGGCATCTTCATTATTTACACGTAAAAGTCTATAGAGGGCTATAAATGAATAGAAATATCTTGTACATACAGCTGAGTCGAATTCTTGGGAGATAACATTAGAATTCAGTCTACTTCTCATAGATACCATAAAATAGGATGCCTAATTTTAATAATTGATTTATTACATGTTAACTGGGGTTTTTTTAATAACGTGATTGCAGTTAGGAATTTCTATGAAACGAAATTGAAGGACGTTTTTTTCTGTTTTTGTTTTTAAATATGTTTACGCTCCATCGGGGGGACGTGTTTGCATTGTTTTATTGACCCCTTGTTTTGTGTAGTAGAGGAGAAACGTGACGAAAATTGGATCTAAAAATAAGAAGTAATAAAATTTCGTAGTTCATTATCTCGGCAAAAACACAACTGGCATAGCTCCAAAGACGTTTCATTCACAATTGAACTGTTCGATCCATTCCCGAGTAGAGAACATTGCCAGCGTACAAGATCCTTTTCTCGTAATCAATGGTCATCGGATTCGTCTCTCTCTCTCTCTCTCTCTCTCTCTCTCTCTCTCTCTCTCTCTATGTGGGCAATAAAAAGAAATTAGCATGAAGAAAGATGAATCAGGAGTGTTTTTAAAGCTTCAGAGAAAAACAATCTTTACTATTTTATTTTTTATAAAATTTTCATACATGAGAATTGATTTTGATCTCGATTCCTATACAAGAGGCGTATTTCAAAAGTAAGGGCCGTGTTTCAGGAGCAAGGACCAGTCGGTTATAAAATGAGGGATAAAAGGGAAACTTTATTAATGGTTCCACCAATACATGTAATCTTACATAGTTGTCACTTCATTTCCCAAACATTTTTGATATTATGAAACGAATATCTTCAAACCCACCCCATTAAAAATCCTCTCGTCATCTGATTTCAGCTAGTTTGCACGGAGGTTTCCTAGAATCAGTTTGTGATTGTTGTTCCAGGCTCCATGAAATCAAGTTGAAAAGATAAACGCTTTGCAATATATAATTTTTAAATTAAAATAAATAACCGGTTTCGATACACTAAACGATGCATTACAAGAATTTCTTATGATATCAACCAAAAATTGTTTTGGTCCCAAAATTCAGTTTCCAGCATGTTCCTCGAGATTGGGTTAGCTTGAATTTTTTTCGGTTTGGATGAATCGGAATGACGCTACTGCTTGGATTGATTTGGCGCCCTCTGACTATTGCATCTCAAGAACTAGCTGCTTGCGCCTCAACGATTCGAGGAAACTGAAAAAGAGTTGAGGGAACCTCACTGCAAAAGTACGTGGTCAGTTTAATGGTAGTAGACTTGCTTTGTCTTACGCTAGCGTTCTGTCCGATGGTGAAGCTTGTTTCACGATATCTTAATGTTTGCAACGAATAGTGACTATTAGATAAATAATATAAGCATGTATGTATTTGGTGGAAACATTAATAAACTTTCATTTTTTTTATCATTTTTCATAACCGATTGCCCCTTCTGAAATGGCCTCGTACGTAGCATTACCCGTATAATACAAGATGGAAGATAATAAAGATGATGATGGTAACAACAACATCATTTTAAAGAAGAGGATTGTAAAAGTGATGTGGATCTTTAATTTGGCGGAGGTTGTTGCTCTCGTCGCCGCCGCCCCGACTGGGGTTGGTTACTCTGTGCGATTGGAACGCACTTTCTCTTCCTCTCCCGACAACGAGCAAACAGAGAAGCCAAGAAGAAGGAAGGAAGGAAGGAAAGAAAGAGTGGAAGTTGGAAGAGTAGGGTTCGCCAATGTAAACAGATGGTAAGGAAGACTTTTAATTAAGACGAAGAGGGACCTTCGTGTGTCCGAAAAAAAGCCGACGTATTTGGAAGCACACCACCACCACCACCACCAACACCCGACGTGCCTCGACTCCGCAAACAAGGATCCACCGATGGCGGCTCCAAAGCGGAAGAAGAAGAAGAACAAGAAAAGAAGAAGGTGGAGATAGAGAATGAAAGAAAGAAAGAAAGAAAGAAAGAAAGAATGTAAGCGAGGATGTGCATCAGTGAAGAGTGGTCAGCTACTTCTGGGGCGCTTTTGTCTCTGTTTTGAATCGACGGCGTGGGTGTAGCTCTCCTCAATGGAATGCCTTCTTCTTTCTTCCTATCATTCCATTCACCCGTTGATCTTAACGTAGGGGGTTGTTTACCCGGTTCGATTTTGTTTACCGTCACACCGTATTAACCACGATTCATTGCAAATTTAAAAATGCAATGGAAGAAGAAGAAAAAATGAGCCAAGAGAGGACGATAATGAGGAGTCCCTAAAGAGAGGCTGGATGTGGGAGGAAAAGGAGGTAGCCATCGTTAATTCGATGGAATTACCGTTAAATATTCTTTTTCTTTTTCTGTTTTATTTCTTGGAAGGAACAGGATTGTAATTAGCCATTCGGCTATATATATTCTTTTTTTGCTGCAGGTCTTGGAATCGCCCTCCGCCAATGGTCGGGGAGGTGAAAATAGCGTCCAACTCGACTGAACGACCTTCGTCGTCCTTCACTCGATATTAGAAATGGGTATATTACCTGGAGGAAATGCCGATTAGGCTCATAAAAACGAACAAACAATGCGACGAGGTAAATTGTTAGTTTTTGTTTTCTTATATAAGCCAGGACCTCGTGCGGGGATTTGGTTGTTGCTATGGAAGTGAATCGTAAGGCGTGTTCTAAGAGGAAATACGGATTTTAGTGTCTACGGCAGACATGGATAAAAAAAAACCAAGGACAAAAGGAGCCTTTTTTCAGTCCTCCCTTTTAATTTCATTCTTAACTAAGTCGTCCATGTTGAAGGGGCCTCTCTGAGATCAGTTTAAGGATAAGGCCGACGACTTTTCAGCCCACTCCTCCACTACCCCCATCTTCTTCTTTTCTTCCCACGGAAAATGCAAATGTTGCTTGCTCGCTCTGGGGCGAGCCATGGCGTCGGAGACTCCCTTCGGGATGGCCTATCCCATCGTCTCTCTTATTGTTTGTTTTCTGTTTTTTCAACACAATGAAAATGCTGCATTTGTAAGCTGCTAACGAAGGCGACTCAAGGCCTTGGAGTGATACGTTGTTGAGCGTTAATCCTTTTGCATGTTTTGAGGGACTGAGTCAGAAGTGATGACCAGGAAGCGTGTAAAGGGGCGCAGAAATGTGGGAAGAGTGTAATTAACAGCCTTTCCGTTTACTTTTCTGTAACTTATATCATTATTAAAGTTGATAAGCAATGGTGCACTTCTGTTTGACGTAAACTGAGCGCCAGAACACGTAAACATTACAGACTTAACTTAACGGAACTCTCCTTAAGAAAGAAAGATAGTAATTAAAATAAAAAGAAGTAAATGAGAGTTCACCAATTACTCTACTAATGATTATAAATGATGTAATGAGGATCTTTTAGGAGTGAATGGTAACTGGTTTTGAAGAGGAGAATTGAATAATTTGTTAATGATTGAAGACTTTCTCAAGTGAATTGACGATGTTGAAGAAGTTGACTAGAAAGGAACTGAAGATAGAAGAAACGATGCACAGTGGTTTAGGATCTGATATACGCGATCGAAACCTCTAAACCGCGAGGTGAAAATTTAACCACAGGGGCTTCAAATCATGTAGAATCGAGTGACGAAAAACGTTTTTGTGCAGCTTGTCATCTCCAACCCCTAGTGAGGGTGGAAATACGTGTACTATTTAGGAAAAGGTGCAACTATATAAGAGGTAGAAAAATACTTTCTTTATCAGTCAAATACGCAAATTTACATTTATTTTTAAAATTTTAATAATACCCTTGGTAATACTATTAATAATAATAATAATAATAGGGGGTATGTATAAACAGTTATTTCGTGAGGAAAAACAGTTTTTAAGAAACCAAATATCTAGTTACTGATTAGCAATACCAATACTAATAAATGAAGTCGATATTTTTATAGCCAACATAGACAAGCTAAGCAAAGAGAGACAATTTCTTAAAGAATATGCAAATCCTACTTACCACACTTACAAAAGTGATTATGAAATTTTTGCAAATTACATAAAACGGAGATTAAAAAGCAAAAATGAACATACTACGAAATGCCACTTTCTAAGAAGTGGAAGTATTAAGCATAACAAAATATAAATTAAATAATACATGTATATATAGATATAGCTTGATCAAATGAGTGCCTATTCGAATTACTAAAATACAGTTGATATTCGAAAACTTTGAGAAAAAATGTTGCAATTAGTTGTTTTATATGAAACATATTTACAATTATGTAATGATACAAAACAGCCACAAACATACCCACCCCATATCGCCTCATCCGCTACCGACTGCTGGCGCTGTTTTGGCTTCAAAAATTTAGCATCGGAACAGTTAGAGCTTCGCTTCCCATTAACGTTCTTCCCTGCTAGCACCTTCAGGGGAATAAACAAACTTTCATTATATTTAAAAATCATTAAGGAAGAATAATATCTTGACCACATTCCGTCCTAAGTTGCCCTCCATAATGAATCTTCGACTAATTACCTATTCAGAAGAAAAATGCATAGATTTGCAGATAGGGCCCTGAGCAAACAAAAGATAACTTTCTAATAATGATAGATACTATACTTTCATTATAAAGTCATAGCACACTTATATTTAAAAAGAATTTTTCTGGACAAAGCCAGAAATAAAAAGAATTTAGGACATTAAAATCGCATTATTTAAAAGATGTGAACTTTACGATGTTTGAAAGCGTGTATCTTTAATTTGCATGATGAATCAGTTACAATTCCCAGCCTAAAATTTGATTTAATGTGATAAGAAAAGTTGAAATTGCGGTTTCGTTCGCGTATATCAGATTCTATACCATTGTGCGATGTCTTGTGATGGGTGAAAAAGTCTTTTTCGGAAGAAACGTTTTGAAGAGATGATGTGAAAAATTAAAATTATAAGTTCATAGCTCAAGATTCGAATCCGCTTCTTCAACGTCTTCAATTCCCTTGAAATATTCTTCAAAATTATTCACCTCTCCTCTACAATTCACTCCTACAGGATCCTCATTACTTCATCTATAATGAGGACCGTGATTGGTGAACTATATTGGTCATTTTATTTTATTTCATTTATTATCTTTATAAAGGAAATTTTGTGTATAAAATGTATTCCTGCTTTTATTATTTATTTAAGTTACAGACAGACAGTTAAGAAAAATAAATTCGTTACTTCTGAATGGAAAAAAAAATTGCCGCTTTTGCGACTAGGCAGCGCAACGAACTGTTTTAGCAAATAATTAGCGCCCCTCATTCGGTCACCAGGTGTCGTGTACTTAACTTGAATTTTCAGAAACATAGGGAGCGTGTTCATTTAAGAGGCACATATTTTAGAAGAATTTGTGCTCTTTCTTGTTGGATACTTGAGCCATTTGTCTGTGAGAACTAAAGATCTGGACTTGGAGGACTCTGGTGATTATTTCTTGACCTAATCGAATTGTCGTTTTTTCTGGGCATGTTCCTGGCTAATTGGAATGGTGGAACAGTTGACTCGAGAGGGGCTTTCTGAGCAGAGGTTCAGGCCTTTCATAGACGCGGTTGATGATATCACGAGCAACGATCCACCGCGACGATAATTATGGGACGTAAGAGAGGCATATATCTGTTTGTATCACTGTAAAACGGCGTGGACGCGCTATTCGACTTAATGATGGGAATCCAAATTTAAACAGCTCTGAAGGAAATTTAAAGTTACCCGAGGACGTACTTTTACTGAGAATATATATGCATGATTGGAAAAGTTATTTACAAAATGAGAGCGAGGAAGAGTTTGAAGGCGAGAAACTTTTCTGCGCGTAGTGCTGCTTTATGAAACAACTTTGGTGGTGATTGTCGGTGCCTGTGAGGCATTTGCCTCCTTTGATGCCATCGCCTTTAAACAGAGGGAGAAGGTTGGTTGGAGCCCCCAGGTGAAAATGGCTTACTCCCCAACTCTCTCTCTCTCTCGCTCGCTCGCTCGCTCGTCTACTTCACAATTTTAAAATCACATTCTCGAATGTGTGTTTAAATTCGTGGGAAGACTCCAGTTGTGTGTGTGTGTGTGTGTGTGTGTTCCATTTTCCATACGACACGCTGGGGTAGTCGATGATCAAAGTGGAGAGAGAGAGAGATTTTTGAAGTTCAAATAAAAGTGGGGAATTTTGACTGAGTCGTTTAGGTGTAGGTCAGACCTTGAGAAGGAAGGTGGAAGGAGAGGGAGGGAAACTGAGGCCAAAGAACTGGCTGAGCATCTCGTGACGTCACGATTGCGAGTGGAGAGAAACAAAAAATGGTGGGGGAATTGATGAAGGCGTCGCCCCACAGATGGAGTCGTTTAAAATGAAAAATTAATCACTTAAAAGGAACTCTCTTCTTTTTTTCTTTCCACGCTGGAAATCTTTATTGAAATCATTGTTAGCGTTAAGAGAAAAGGCTGCAGACGAGGGGACAAGTGAAGATTTACGAAGAAGAATTCCGCTAAGTCGTCGTCTTCTTTTTTTTTTTTTTGTTGTTTTTAATTATTTATTATTTTTTTATATATTTTCTGTTCGTTAAACTTGAGCTCATTGCTTTTATCTCTCTAACTGCGGCGTTTTTATGGTGGTTGTAAGAAAGGCAATTCGGTTTCGAGTGAAGCGGGATCCGTTTTCAAAGAAATTCGAAGCGCGCTGCGAGAATTGCACTGAAATCAGTCGGTTTGTTTGCAAAAGAAAAACGGTCGCTCGATCTCTGACCCCCACGTTAAGTTTTGTGAGGAAAACTTTTTGGAATCTATTTTTTGTGGTGATTGTTTTTAATCAACGGAAATTGAAGAATACTCGTTCTGGAATGAGGAGGGTATGTTAACGAAACTTGTTAGGTTTGTTTTGCCGATGCGCTTCAAGAGGGCATGACACTAAAAACAGCGACAATTAACTATTGAGCGGCGCAAAAAATAAGTGTGATCCGGAAGCCGAACTGCCACACTCTTCCAAAAAAGTAACCCGGAGGATGTAGACAAAACGGTCAAACAAGCCAGATGAGAACCCTGTTAAGTCATCCTAGTGCAGTGGTGTTCAACCTTTTTATCAGAAAGGGCTACTTTCACTTTTAACTTTAACCGTCTCGTCGAGTTTCGGCAATTCTCACAATAGATCAGACGTTGAAACGCCATCAATACAGTGGCGATTCGGGCAATGCGATGTTGGTGATGGCCCACGGATTGAGCACCACTTAGGTTAGGATCTAGTGGATAACAGGGAGTCTTAATCTTTCGAGATGATATAGCGCATTGTTAAAGGAGAGAGAGATAGAGACAGACAGAGACGGATCTTAATAAAGCAATATTGGTAAATGGTATTCACCTGTTATTCTTATAACTCCTTATTATAAGAAATTCTTAATCTTTCCTCGTGGTGATGATGATGTTAAGTCGAAACGTTCCAAATAAAGTTTTCCAATATCGCTTTATCTGCCGTAGGTTGCGCGGTGGAGGATCCATGGGGTTTAAATCCGGGGAGTTTGGGGGTCAGAGGAGTACCGCAAACGTATCCTCGTGCTCTTCGAGCCACGCACGGACACTTCGCGCTGTATGGCACGTCGCATTGTCCTGCTGGAAGATGCGATCGCGCCGAGGAAACACAATCTGCATGTAGGGGTGGACATAGTCCGAAAGGACGGATGCGTACTTCCATTAGTGCCGTCCACAATGATGAGTGCATCCAGGGAATGCCACGAAAACATTCTCCAGACCATAAAGCTGCCTCCTCCGGCCTGGACCCTTGCGGCACGTGTTGCAGGGTATTTGCTTTCTGACGCAAAAACCGTACACGCCATCGCCCATCTGTCCGACGGAGCATAAAGCATGATTCATCGGAAAAAAGCCACCTTTCGCCACTCTGTTGCTGTCCAGTTGCGATACTGGCGTGCAAATGTCAGTCCCTGTCGCCGGTGAACAGCCGTCAGCATTGGTGCACGAACCAGCCGTCTGCTGCGGAGCCTCTAACGCAGCAACGTTCGCTAAACTGTCGTTGTGGATACACGTTTGGTAGCCCCCTAGTTCATCTGGGAGGTCAGTTGTTCACGATTGCACGTCTGTTCGCTTGCACGCATCTCCGTAGTCGTCATTCACCTCTGTTATCTATGGCCCGTGGTGCCCCACACTTGGTACGTCCCTGATTTTGGGTATTGCCATTCTGCAATGCACGTTACACTTTCACCACGGCAGCACGCGAACAGTTCACAAAACTAGCCGTTTAGGAAATACTGCCACCCTTGGCTTGGAAGCCGATGATCATGCCCTTTTGGAGGTCGGAAAAATCGCTACTTTTCGCCATGACTCCAACAATTGCAATGTTTTCTGCTTCCCTCTGACACCCTTCCTATACCCCCTCCGCCTCTGATACTGGTACGTACCTTCTGGAAGTAACCCTTTTCTGCCGATGTTGAACGTAGGGTGTGGTCACATTAATGTGACTGGACTGTGTAAAATTGGAAACAAATCCAAGAAAAACCTTCACGTGACGTTAGAAATTCGTAAATTTTGCAAAAATTATCCTGACAATATTCTAATTAATCAAATTAATTTTGAAAAAAAAAATTTAATGAAATAACCGATAACCCTAAAAAATGAATCTTCGTCATTCCTAACTTTGTAAGTCCACAATGAAAAATGTCCCAATGAAGAATTGACTGGAAGATCAGCAAATTTCTGTATTAAAGTGGGCTGGAAATCGTCCAGATATGAGCCAGAAAGTGAAAGAAAAAAGCTGAGCGCTTAACACATTGATTCTGTATAGTGGAAGATGTTGGAATTGGAAAAACCAGCGTAAGTATCGTTTTTTTCATTTCGTTAACTGTTTCAACAATATTGATCATCATGCAAGTTTGATTGGTTTTAAGTTGAAATGGATATTGTAAAAAAAACCCAAAAAAACATAGGTTCGACCGCCTTCGGGTGATGGTCCTCTCGTGAGAACGCTCCGACTGTCGTCGTTGGTTGTGTTCTGTGGGATTGTTGCTGGCTATGCCCCGTTCTTTTTCTCTGTCTCCCGCAGGATTAGGCGAACTCATTAAGCCGATTCGAAGAGAGACCCTCGGGGCCGTTGATTTGTATTCGGCGACGCCGTTTTCCTCCTTTCTACATTCTCTCTCACTCTCTCTCTCTCTCTCAACACTTTTTCCCTAATCCTTCCACAAACGATGATTAGGATGAAGTTAATTGAGAGCGTTTGAAGGTTTGATAAGGCCCATTATGTATGGAGAGCAGCAGACCTTCTTTTTGAAGGAACGCTAGAAGAAGTGTGAGAAAGTGAGCGGATTGTGATAATGAGTGCGAGCGAAGCGGGGCGGGCGTCGTCCCCTGTGTTGAGGGGAGGAAACAATGTTGTGTTGTTGGGAAGTGTTCTTGTTGTTGTTATTATTACATAAATAAATAAATAAATAAACCGAAGTTGAGGGAAACGCCCTGAGAATCCCTTCCTGCTCCGATGCAAAGGGCAACATGGCTACAAAAAAGCGCTTTTCGTTGGAGAAAATCGATGAAGGTGAGCGCCGATTTGGCGTCGACGCCCTTGGCACGGATTCCCCTGAGAAAAATCTTCCCGGGCAAAGATGGTGGCCTCCCTCACCTTTCCACGATAGCGTGCGCCGCCCACGTGCCACCTGCGAATGAACGCTCGTTTTCTCTCGAAAACCTCATTTGACGTGGCGACTCATCCATCGTCATTATGTCACTCGGCCTTTCCCTCATCTTGCACGATTCCACGATGGATGTGCGCGCCCTAAACGTGCTCTCTCTCTCTCTCTCTCTCTCTCTCTCGCCCGTCCATTTGTGCGTTTCGTTCTCTCCTCACGCGAAATGTTGGAAGGGGCGGTCTTATTATTTATTTGGTTACCACCGTGTCGGCTCGGGATGGCGCCCAGGTTGAGGGTTCTATTCCTCTTGGGACGATGGTGCATCCTCATTCATAGTAGGCCTAAAAATAGCATTCACCTCCAGCCGATCGAGTTGCAGTGCTCTTCAGTGGCTAGTTCTATTGTTTGCTTTAATGAACTTCGCCACCATCACCCCCTCCCTCCCAGTCAACAACACTCTTCTTCTTAGGAGAAAAATTAAAACGTCAGCAATGGAAACCCTCTCCTATAGATGTACTTTGTCATTTTAAGCGTTGAAACGTGAGAGTCGACTATCGTAGCGAAATGGATGCCGCATTTTGTGATTTCTGCGAGAGAAAAACAAGATGGGCAGGCGGTACCCTCTTCGTTAATTAAGAACACAATTGCAAAGAATTTTAGAAAAGCCATAAAGCCGACAATAGCAGACGGGTTCCATCTAAACCACAATCAGCTTTGTTTTCCATGTAACGAAACTGCATGGCCTTGCCAAAAATATTGGAACACTAAACGAAATTCTCCAAATCTATTAGGGCTGCCTAATATGAAGTTGAAATTTTATTAAAAAGAAAACAAGTTCAGTGGCTCTCAGCTGAAAGAACGTGGCTTCATGTGTAGACTAAACTGCTCAAGCAACGTGGATTGGGCACTTGAACTTCAGAAAGGGCCAATTCAAAATTTTCAGGAAGCGCAAAACCTGAATATTATCATTGATGCTTGGGCCGCTGTTGAAATTAGTATCCAAATGAATAGAGAGGGTTGGACCGTTTTTGATAGCTAAAAGCGGCGCATTAAGCAATAAAGCATAGGTTTACATATTGAAAGCGCTTTCACAAATAAAAAATGGATTTGAATCCTTTTTGAACTCACAAATTCAGTTGTAATCTTTACAACGGGAATAATATGGCCAGAACCTTCAAATTAGTTGACAATCTGGAAATATAACACACAGACTGGGAAATGCCTGGTAGTCTATTTCTTTCCAATTCTTTAAAAATTGGTTTGTGCAATGTCTTCGTAGGCTGCACATATAGTTTGCCAATTGAATTGTATTATGATTGAATGGCGTAGGATAAACCTCACAGACCATTCATGAGTTATTGTTTAATGAATTGTATTGTTTTTCCATTGGCATAAACTGCTCTCACAAGATCACCACATAGATTTTCTATGTTTAAATCGAGACTGCATGCTGGCCAATCTAAAATGGTGATATTTTGGTTCACCAACCATGTTTATTTTTTCTTTGCTGCACGGCAAGATGCATTGTGTCCTGCTGGAAGATGAGATCATCTGTGAGATTACGTTGCAAGAATTGAAAATTGAACTTGCTCTTGACACTTAGTGGCATTCATGCGAATTGGTTTTGCCACCATAAGCAAAAGCACCCCAAACCATAATAGAACTTCCATGAACCCGTAAAGCCCACGGGAGCGTCAACGTTGAACAAATGAGAACACCGTGAATGTCACTCAGTATTCCTGTACAATGTCATGTACACAGTCGCCGAGTACAGAACTTTTGATTGGGATTTTAAAGTTTCTTCTGTACCATCCATGTATCTTGATCGAGATCTTAACGCTTTACTTATGCAAATTATAGCTCAATATTTATCACCCCAACTTTCCATTTCTAAAGGTGCTCCAATACGCGTTTGACTCGGTGATGCCTATTTCGCTATTTTAAGACCCTTGTTACTCTTTTATTTCGTTACTCGTGATTGGACTTCTTTACTCTTTTGTTTTTTAACCGGCCACGCCCTGTCCAATTTTCTGCTGATGCTTTTGTCTTTGGATGGGAATTGGGTTTTCCCCTCTTTATTCGTTCGTTTATCCTTTCGGTTCCAAGTGTTGGAAAACTGACGTGGTCCGCTGCTCTATGCGGCTGCGTAGAAAGTCGCGACGACAGGTGGTTGCTCTCTTCTCTCCCTTTCCTACGTGTATATTGCAGCTTTAAAACGACTCTGGCAGTTTTGTCATTTAAACCAACAGTTTTTGGTATTTAACTGCGAAGACGAACGTTTTTTAGGTTTCTTTTTTTGGAAAAGGCCCGTTTTGCAATCCATTCTGGATCACGTGATGCGCTGGGCTTGTGCGCAAGGCGCGTTGACCATGACCGGTCATCGAAACCCCAGGTGGCACCATCATCATCATCATCTTTTTCCCGTCGAAGTCCGTCGGAGACGTGAAAAGCAGACTTGTGGATTATTTCGGCGCTGCTGGCGATGCACGTTTCCGACCCTTCGGACGCCTTGACGGACGCAACCTGTTTGCAACCTAACCTACCTGCTGCTCCTGCTCCTGCTGCAGACTCTAATCAAAGGGTTGAGGCCCTTGAGCGACTCGCCCAAGAATTTCACTTGGCTGAGGCAAAAACCACGCTGCCACGCCATTCCCTTTCGCTCTCTTTCGCATTGGCCCCTTTTGAAAGCGAAACCATTTCGCTTTCTTTCTTTCTTTCTCTCTCTCTCTCTCTCTCTCTCTCTCTCTCTCTCTCTCTCTCTCTCTCTCTCTCTCTCTCTCTCTCAATGGAGCGCCTCCTGTGTTGTGAGCAGTCCATTACACAAATAAAATATTTAATTTTTATGGCAGATGCCTCGAAGATCTTTTGGTCGTTCTTCTGTTTCCCTATGACCAAATATGAAGCTTTGAGATAATTTTTAATTATCGAGCAAAATCAGCCTCTGTCCAATGGCGAAGGTCGTTTGCGTGTCTGGTGCTGTCAGGCCTGTTATCGCGTCTGGAGATCAAAAAAATAAAAATAAAAAAGAATCGATCGACAATGTTTTCGACGTCACGGTGATCAAGAGAGAGATAGAGACTTGAGGGCGCTGCTAGCAGAGGGCGTTGTCGGGCGATGTCTGCAAAGTTATTGTCTTTGCAACGGCGGCGTTTGCGGACTTTGTTCAAGGTGATCACGTGCTGATTGATTTCTGCATGGGGAGATGGAGGTGCTCGTTGCCTTTTGTATGTCATTCCTGCAGAAATACAAGGCCCAGTAACCGTAAAAGTGTTATAACATTCCTTCAAAACGACTGGTATTCACAATTAAGCATCAAACATGGCAAGTCAAATTAAAAGTTGTACCAAAGATGCATTGCGTGCAATGGTCCGTCTTTTGCATGAATACATTTCTGATCTATGGCGAGGACTGTATATCACAATACATGGGTAAGGAAATTCAAACTGATATCACGTGCATTAAAGATCTGATCCGAGAAAATCAGTTGGTACGATTTGATGAGGTAGATGTAACAATGCACCTAATAAGTTACAGGCATCCTAGGGGATGTTGCTATTGAAGCGACATGAAAATGAAGGAGAAGCATCTCTCGATAAAATAATCACTACTGATGAAAGTTGGGTGCACTATTTCAGTCTTGTAAACAAACCAAGTTCTATGGAATGGCCTTATACAAATCTAAATCAAAAATTTGTGGACAACATTATTTTTAAGTTAATGGTTTTTCTTTGATGAATAATTATCAGACCTACAACTATGAAATACATAAGGCGGATTGTTTATTCGAATATCGGGCTTGATATAAAAAAAAATCAAAAAATATATTAAACACAACTTAAATAAAAGGCACAAAATAATCAAAGCTTGTGTCAAAATACTGTGGACACAAAAAAAACAAAAACAAAAAGCATAATACTATGGATAATGCTATTTATAATGTAAAATTTATTTTCTATGAGGTAATTTGCATAAGGATCAGTTCAGTATCAAATTATAGGTATAAGGTTTACACTTTTACATTACTTAATTAAGAAAACTGCGTGAACGCATTATTGAATGCCATAAACACAAAGCATGAATCAGAAAAATTGCTACAAAATTTAAAATATCAAAAAGTGCAGTTCACAAAATAGTTTTAAACAGTCGACAATGTTGAAATTAAGAAGCCACCAGGGCGAACTAAAACAACTTCTCGTCGTGATGATGGAATGCTTCATTCTGTCATCAAGAAAAATAGATTTGCTCAAGTACCAAAACTGACTCAACAGTGGTTAGCAAGCATCGGGAAAAAGTGATGAATCCACATTTCAGCTTTCTGTGGGTAACCAAAGTGGGGAAAAAAGTGGTGAAAATAAATAATGAGGCTAATAATTCTAATGGTATAAAATGAAGTGTTAAGTCTGAGGTTGTATAAGTATCAAAGGGACTGGAAAATTACATTTCATTGATGGAACTATGAATGCTGAGAAATATGTGTTTTGGCAACCAGCCTTTTTCCATCAGTCGCCTCATTTCGCCTTGTTCGTAGCAGCATCTTTCAGCAGGGTGGAGCATCCTGCCACACAGCCAAGGAATGGCTTGCAAGAAAACTAGTGAATGTTATGGAATGGCCTGCGAATTCTCCAAATATGAACCCTATAGAGAATATTTGGGGAATTTTGAAAAGTGAAGTAAAGAAACCTGGACCAACAACAATGGATGAATTAAGAATTCAGGTGAATGCTGCATGGAATAAAATAACACCAGAAACATGCAGCAAGCTGATATCTTCCATGCCACGAAGAATAATGCACTTCTTAAGGCACATGGAGATGCCACTCTAAATACTGAGTGTGCATTGTGCAGCTAAAATATGATAGCATTGTCCATTGTATTAGGATTTTGGTTGTTTTTTTTTTGTCCACAATATTTTGACACAAGCTTTTATTATTTTGTGTCTTTTATTTTTTAAGTTGTGTTTAATATATTTTTTTATTTTTTTTATATCAAGCATGATATTCGAATAACCAATCCGCCTTATGTATTTCATAGTTGTAGCTCTGATAATTACTCATCTACAACTGAATAAAAAAAAACCATTAACTTAAAAATAATGTTGTTCACAGATTTTTGATTTGGACTTGTACATCTGCACTAAGGCCAAGAAAAGTGCGTTTACAGTCATCAGCAGGAAAATGTGAGGCTGGCAGTCTTTTTGGACTAAAAATGTAGTAATTGTAGAACAGTATCTAACCAAGGAGCAAATTGTGACTAGCAGAAGCTATTGTGAGCTACTGCAAAATCTTCTGAGGCCAGCTCTCCGCAGAAAGCGTCAAGATCTTCCGTCCAAAGGTGGTTGCCTCCAGCAAGACAATGCAAGGCCTCACCCAGCCTATGTCACCATGCAAACATTGCGAGATATGAAATTTGAGGTCTCTTACCACACCCACGTTATTCTCCAGACCTGGCCCTATCACATTATCATCTTCTTGGGCCATTGAAGAGCTTTTACGGAGCCATAAATTCAAATCTGATGATGATGTGCAGTCTGTAGTTCACAACTGGCTGTAGCAACCAGAAGAATTTTGTTTTTCTACTGGAATCCAAAAGCTTGTTTCCCGTTGGCGCAGGTGCATTGACCTATGGCGAGATTATGTTGAAGTTTTTAAATTTTTAGAATTCATTTCATGAATAGACTCAAATTTTTATATAATTTTTATGGTTAGTTTCTGACTGCGCCTTGTACAAAGAGAGGAAAGGCAACAGCCGCGATGGACTATTCTATCTATCTATTCTATCTTGGGCGAGTGGACCGTAGACACGGACGGACTTTGAGGGGCCGTAGACCCAAATGGTTGGAAATTATAGGTTACTTGAGCGCACTTAAGCTATTGGTTACTCGAACCACACAATTTTCGTGTTGTTGTCTCTTTTTTTTTTTTCTTCTTTTCTCGTGTTTAACCCGTTTCTCTTTCTTTCTTGAGAGTTTTGTAGTTCGTCAGGAGTGCGCAACCAACGATCATCGTCCTCGAGTCCGTCGATGGCAAAACGCTTAAGTGATTAATAAAAAGGGAGAAGAGAAACAGAAAGACAAGAGCTCGAAAAAGATACTTAAGGCAAGGAAATAAAAAAGAGAGAAAAGCATTTTGGCAACGTTGAACGGGTTATTTGGAGGTGAGCGCCTTTTTTTCGGTTGTGCTTGCCTTTGGGCGCCATTCGTTCCCTCTCACTTATGCCCAGCTCCTCAGAGATAGCTCCATTGGCATCTCCCGAGAAAGAGCGAGACAAGAAAATTGGCTCAGATTTATGGCCGAAACCATCGTTCGAAGCAGACTCTGCGAGAATTCATTATCTCGGGAAGGAGTGGATCCAACCGAGAAGAAGAAAAAAAATAACTATCAAAAAAAGAAGCAGAGAGAGAGAGGACCCCCAGTATTCGTCTCTCCTCCATTATGAAGTGTGTTTGGTTCTTTGTAGGTGGCGGCGAGATTGTTTCGTCTCTATTCTATTTAATCCAGCGATTCCCAAAACGATAAGCTCGTTTCCCATTTAAAGGGCAGCCAGTGTTTTTAAGTTGGCTTCTCTCTGCGTCCCTCCCTCTTAATTTCGCTCGTAATTGTTTTCGGCTGACTTTTCCTCGTTGCTAAATAAACATGGACGGCCACTCAAATTGATTTTTTGAAGTGGAATCGAGTTATTGACCTAAAGATGCTTTGACCATTTCACTACTCTCAAACGTCCAGAGAAAGTGGCTTAACTGGGAGCGCATACTGGGAGTGCAAACTCAGCATTTAAGCGAAATACCACAGGGCAGCTGGGATGAGCTTTCACAACGTTAACCTTCGTTCGCTCTGCCATGGGCTTATGGGCATAGTAATTCATCCGTTCGATGTTGGTCCAAATTCTGGAAGCAATCTCGGAAATTCCTCTGCAACTCTCGCCGGTCTGCGTCGTTTCACTCTTGAGTTTTCCGTTTTACAATGACATTGTTCACGATCGATTTGGGTAGGTTTAACAGAGACGAAATCTCATCAATTGATTTCCCACTTAGTGAAACTGACGGTGCTACCTACAAGTCGCCAAGTACTTCTGCGTGGCTCGTTTTTGTCATAACTGGCTTTGATTGAAAGCTTTATCTATGCAAATCTTAGTTCACTGTCACCAATGTTATCATCTGAACTTTCCATTTCTAGAGGGCGTTCCAAATTGGCAATTTCTATCATCAAAATTCTCCATACGTAGCAGTCTACCACAAACAAGACACCTAACAATATTAATTTTTAGCTTCACATTAATAGTTAATTTCAAAATATTCCCTATTCCAATACGTGTAAGCTTCTGGTGATGATTTTACTCATTCCAGTCGCATTAATATGATCACCCCCTACGTTCAACATCAGCAGAAAATTGTTACTTCCAGAAAGTACGTGCCAGTATCAGAAGTGGGCCGGGGGGGGGGGTATAGGAAGGGTGTCAGAAGGAAGAAAAGAAAATATTGCAATTGTCGGAATCGGGGCGAAACGTAGCAATTTATCCGACTTCCAAAAGGGCATGATCATCGGCTTCCGAGCCAAGGGCAGCAGTATTTCCGAAACGACTAGTTTTGTGAACTGTTCGCGTGCCGCCGTGGTGAAAGTGTACCGTGCACGGCAGAATGGCAATACCCAAAATCAGCGAAGTGCTAAGTGTGGAGCACCAAGGGTCATAGATGATAGAGGTGAACGACGGCTACGGAGATGCGTGCAAGCGAACAGACGTGCAACCATGGACCAACTGTCCTCCCAGATGAACCAGGGGGCTACTAAACGTGTATCCTCGATGATAGTTCAGCGAACGTTATTGCGTATGGGGCTCCGCAGCAGACGGCTGGTTCGTGCACCAATGCTGACGGCTGTTCACCGTCGACAAAGACTGACATTTGCACGCCAGTGCCGCAACTGGACAGCAACAGACTGGCGAAAGGTGGCTTTTTCCGATGAATCACAGTTTATGCTCCATCGGACAGATGGGCGATGGCGTGTACGGCGTTCGGCGTCAGAAAACAAACACCGTGCAAACACCTGCCGCGAAGGTCTAGGCCGGAGGAGGCAGCGTTATGGTCTGGGGAATGTTCGTGGCATTCCCTGGGTGCACTTTTCATTGTCGATGGCACCGTGGATCAATGGAAGTACGCATCTGCCCTTTCGGACCATGTCCACCACTACATGCAGATTGTGTTTCCCGGCACGATAGCATCTTCCCGGAGGTCTATGCGATGTGCCATACAGCGCGCAGTGTCCGTGCGTGGTTCGAAGACCAAATACATACATCGCTGTGCACAACATCGTATCCTTCCGCTGTTAGACCATCCTATAATCGCGAGGCTTCTCGCAAGAAGAATAGTCGAATGGTAACTGTCAGATATTATTGTTTAATTAATGTTTAAAATACTTTAATCCTCTTCGCGCAAACTCGATCAACTGTTTGTGACACATCTCTTTCACGTTTTTCACGTAGAAGCAACGCGCGCCCATTTTTTTCAATCGAATAATCTCGACTACAGTCAGACTTTATTTTATTTAAATTTCGTCAATGGCTTTTCTATCCGCCGCTTTTTTGTTATATCGAGGAGGAAAATATGAAATAGGATTGCAGACAGAATATTGAACTTTTTTATAGAGAAAAGGATTCAAACTATTTCTTCATGCAACGAACTGTAACCGCTTCACTCGTGACGTCACTTTCAACTTAAGCTGAGACAGACTATAGTTTTGATTAGATTTTTGTAAAGCTATTTATTTTAATGCCTAATTCTATAGAAGCCGCATTATTGTAGAAGAAGAGGGAGTTTAGCGGGTGCTGGCTGATGACTCGGTGACCGTGGCTTTGGCTGCCCTTGTTAACTCTTCGTTTGGGAATCAGAAGGTTTTTTTTCGTTTCCCGAGGCTCCTGAAGGGAAGCAATTCGAGGCTAAGGTGTCAGACGAACCTTCCAATTTGCATAGGATATTTAATTGAGGAAAGGGAACTCGCTCTCTCCTTTGACGGCGTTTCTTTCTTCATGTCTTATATGGACAGGTCCGAGAAGACCCACAAAAAAGGAAAAAAAAAAAAAGGCAAACGCTCTTCAAAAAAGGGTTAATCAGGCAAGGGTGGAAATATCCACCCCACCCAAATCTTCACGGCTCCCGGGGGCCCCCGATAAAGGGAAAGTAAGGCGGCTGCTTCTTCGAGAGTCATGGTGCTGGCTGCTTTTAGTTTGTAAGTTCCCTTTGATTGACTCAACGCCGTCGTCTCCGAGAGAGAGTGTTTGAGTGTTAAGTGTTTGCGTGAGAGAGAGTAGTTAGCGGCTTTCGTGTACGTGTTGATGGTGACCAAAAAAGTCTGACACGTTGAGTGGAAGCATCACAGGGGAGGGGGGGTACGCTTGTTCTGAATCCTCTGGAAGATGCATCCAAACGTATTTGGTCAGGACGTTTTTTGTAAACAATTTTTTTTTCTAATTGTTGAATCTGAAGGAGATTTGTGCCTATTATGATACTGTTTACCAAATAAGCTACTATACGGAAGGTTGAAATCCTGTTTTGGTCATTGTTGGCACGATTGACGGGATGCATTTGGCACTTGCAGGGTTAAAATCGTGGGTTGTTTGGATGTTTGTTGCTTTGAATTTTAGCGTTTATTAACGGCCGCACTAAACGGTACTGAGGAATCGTGGTATGTATTGGCACACCTTTTTTGTAGGCACTACTTTTTTTTTTTTGAAGGCGACTCCATATTGCACGAGGAGCACGTGCAGAAGAGGCGGAGAGGCTCATTTTAAAGTCGTACCTGTTCCTCGTGTCTGGCGAGTGTGTCCGCGGCGACCCCCGACCTTCGCTCACGTGCACGCCAGAAACTATGTAATAATAAGCGGGTTGAAGGACAAGACAGGTGTGAGTGAACTCTGAGGAGAAGATGCGCCCGCGAGAGAGAAAGGATCTTGTGGACGTGGGTGGATTGCTTGACTGGATCAATGGGATGCGTTAGGTTTGGACTGGACAAGAAGATGGTGCTCGAATCTCTTTTTGGAAGGTTTGCAAGGTGTTTTGATTTGTATTCCTTGTGCAAATGTGTTTCCTGGTGTTGAAGGGGGTATGACACCGGCAGTCCATCACGCGAGTCGTTTTTGTTTTTTTTTTAATTGTATTTTATTGACGCAGGCTCCTTCGGCGGAGACTGTTTACCGATGCGTCCCGCGACGACGCTTTAATTGAGAGGGCGACGGCCAGTTAAGGTTTGGGAAAACGGCGTGTCAAACGCACGACCCTCGGCAGGCGACGAGAAACATAAACAACGCCGAGAATGGAATGCACTGTTGCTGCTACGTTCAATTCATCTTTCAAGAAGAGAGTTTGTAGTAGTCGTCGTCGTAGTAGTAGTAGCGCTCAGGGATGAAAGGAGTGGAGATGATGACATTGAATGGGCCGAGCGTGGTCCTTACATGGCAAATGAAGCTCATTCGCAGTCTAAGGAAGGGTGAGTGTGTAGGAGGAGGAAAGAAGAAAGACAAACGAAGGAACAAGAATGTCGACCTTACTCGATGGGCTAAAAATTCATGGTTTGCCAAAAAAAAAAAAAAAAGAATCCACAGAACCAGGAGTATACAATTGATATCAAAGTTGACCCTTGGAATATATAGAGGAGGAAGAACAAGTTAGAATTTGGGAGGGATTATTTACTGTTAGTTAGCAAATCGGTATAGCGTAGGTCCACCTCTTACCTGGACACAAATGTTGACCCGCTAAGGACATCTTGTCAATGACCTGCAGTGGGTCTGAGCGCTAATTGAAGGCTAAGGGCCGGTTCATTATTTACTTTCTCAGCTGACTATTCAGCAACAATGCAATGACACTGTTGCATCCAAGTGTTTCTCATCTCAACAATACAAGTCCATTATTACTGAAGACTCACTTGAGAAAGTAGGATAATAAATTGGCCCTAGGTCCTGTTGGGTGATGTATCCAATTCTTTTATTTCGGATATTTAAGAAAATATATTTAACTTTGTGATTTTATTGAGCTGTCGTAATACAATGATGATATCATACAAAAAGGCACATAGACTCATTTTTCGAAAAAAAGATCTCTATTTACGAGTTTTTGGCACTTACCCGTAAAAGAGATTGCAGTCTTCAATTCGTCGACATTCTGGATGGGTCACAGGCGACGCCTCTTCACATCCCGTATCTACTCAATAAGAGAAAGATCTGCCCACAACAAACGAACCGGATTAGCTCTTTGAAGAGTAAAGCGTGGTTCCCACTGGCAGAAAACAAGAGAGCAGAAACCAGGGCGTATTTTTTTCTGCCTTTTTACTTTCTGCTCCTGCAGGTGTCCCACATGGCAGAAACTCAAAAGGATAAGAGAGCAGAAGCTTTGCCCAACACAAATGCACTGCATCGAAGCCGTCGATCAATCAAAACGGTCGGCTTCGACTGCACACAGTAGGTATACAGTTCGTTCATTCCTCATCAGTCATCATATCGAATTTTTGCATTCAATTGTTGTTTATTCAATTTAATTTGATTAATTAATTAATAAATATATATTTCGCACCTCTTCTATTAGCGCTTCTACATCAATTTTCTTTCTCGGCCTCTTTACCTTTCTGAGATGAGTGTCCGACATTTTTATTTTGTGAGAGAAAGAGGACGTCACTGTGACGTCACTGCAGAGATCGTTTTCTATTGGCTGAGCAATCGTTTCTGCCCTGCTTGTGCCACAAAAGTTGAACTCAACCCAACTCTAAAAAGCAGAAATTTTCAGTCGGGCAGAAGAGACGAAATCAGGAAGTGACATCATTAAATTTTTCTGCTTTGTGGTTTCTGCCGTTGTTTTTACGCATGTGGGAACCACGCTTAAGTAAGCCCCATGTTCCGCGAAAGGAACGCCAGTGTAAAGAGTCGGAGAAGGTCCTCGACTGTATCGCTATGCTGCTAGGGTGCCTCGGAGGACCATCTAAAAAGTCCTCGAACGAAACGGCACCCCGGACATAAAGTCGAGGCTAGATTCGCACGAACCGTATCGCGTATGAAAGTCAAGAACGAGGTCTAGGCTATTTGTTCATTATGGATATCCAGTCCAAATAGTTTGTATGTGAAGTTTCGGCTCAGGTGGTCGTTATATACAGGTTCAACGAAAAAAAAAACAACCAAAAACAAACAGATATGTTCTTTTCTTTATAAAAGAATCCAAGTTATTTTGTTTGCACGTTCTTGTCTTCCTAGTGACAATTCAATTTTCGAAATGTTTTTCAAGCACATCCAGGGTGATTCCATAAAGCCTAATCGGTCGCCAACAAGTCACGTGATACGGTTGAACCGTTCCCAACAGTGGTAATTCTGTTGCCGTTGTACTTTTAGATAACTTTGATGGTAATTATTCGGAATTGAAACTACGTCTTCTAACTACGATTACGATTAAAACCAGTTGATTATCCAGACAGCTAAAGATCTTAATTTCGTCTGCCATTATGATTCCACTCGACCGGTCGCAGACAATAAGCGTGGTGACCGCTCTCCAGTTGTTAAACATAGCCAACAATATCAGCAGGCTAAAATAACTAGAAGTTGCATTTGTGCATCTCTTGAATTTTATTAAAGAATAATGCAGTGGTTGACACATAGACAGGTAGTTAGTATAGGTTTAGATACACAGGGGATCGAAAATGATGGTCGCTGGTCGCGTTAGACAGGTGGTCGTTTTGCTAACAGATTTCCCATGTAATTTTCCGCGGGACCAAGCAAAAGTGGTCGTTAAGCTGAGATGGTCGTTATATAGGTTTTTCTGTATAACGCACGCGAGATTAATAATCATCAATACATAAATAAAATGACATGATTTCTGCATGTATTGATGTTAATCAATGTATTAATAATTCACACTGTGAAGATAAACGTTATTCGAATTAAAAAATGATTAAATGTGCCCCTATGTTGTTAATGCGTTAAACTTTTGATTTAAATAAACTTGTATATGACCGCAGAGTTGTGCTCACAGGATTGATGTGCAAAAATGAAGCTTCTTCTTTGACTGCCAATAATAATTATCCATAATATCGAACCTTATCCCTTCCTCCTTCACGTTTGCTCTATTATTATTATTATTATTATTATTATTATTATTATTATTATTATTATTGTCGTCGTGGTTGTTGTCGAGAGTCCTTTCTGACAGATTGCCTTTGGAAGCAACCAAGGGTGAATGCGTCTAATCGTCTTCCTCTGTTGTTTTTTTGTAACATCCTCTTTTCTAAATACACGTCTATTAAGACTTTTTATTTTGGTGCCAGGCGATGATTAAACTGGAATATCTCTCCCATCCTTGTCTCCATTCCTAAAGTGAAAGTCCGATAATAAATGGCGGGGGGAAATTTAATTTTATTCTGCGGTCTCCCCTAAACTCTGTAGCAGAGAAAGAGAGAGAGAGAGAGAGAGAAATAATCTAAAGAAACGCGTGCATGTGTGAGTGTGTTTTCTGATGATAATGAGATTGAAATTAAAAATAACTTTTTTTTTTTTTTTTCGGAAGTGTTTATTTTTAGGAGAAACCCGGAGGCGAGTGTGTATTAGAAATGCGTTTTTATATCGCAAGGGAGTTTTTTAAGGATGAGAGCAAGTTTTTTAATATTTTTTTAAGTTAATGATTAATAATAAAAAAATTAATAATAAAAAAGCAGCGCGTGAAATTCTTTTCGCCTCTGAAATATTAATAATAAGGAAAAAATGGAAACTCTTAAAGGGGAAGAAGGCGCTTTGGACTATTTCACCGGCAAACCCTTCGATGGCGTGCTAAAGTTGAGGAGAGCGCGTGGGTGGGAGGATCCTCGAATGGAGTGTGTTCTTTAAAAAGAAATCTACTTTCCAGAATGTTACTCCACATTCCAATGGGATTTCAAGGACCTAGTCGAGATGGGTTTTTTATATATTTTTTTTTTCGTTCTTCACTCGAGCAGGCGACATTGCACGTTCTTTAAGATGATCGAGATATCTGATAAGGAGCGCGTCTCTATAGGGTTTCTACTTTAGATAGAAAGTTCATTATAGGTGATAGATGGAGCCGTACTGCACTTCGAGACTAACGGAAACAAGGGTCTTGATTGTTTAGTAGAACGAAACGCGTATCATTCTATTAAAGATATTTACTGGAGATCCTAATGCAATGCGACAATAAGCAGAATTTTTTGATTCGCGCAGATTTCTTCTGCACAGTTCACTTGCGAGGGTTTTGCCAGATGGCGCTGTAGGTCTAATATCTGATAGAATCAAAATACAGGGAGAGTCAAAAGTCGTTGAACACCTTCCTATCTCAGATACCAATGTAGTTACGCAAATTCCAATGCAGGGAATGAATGGGAAGTTGAGGTGCTCTATCTGATGCAAATTAGGACACCTTTCATCATCTCAAATATGCAAATTAGGACACATCCAAATTCTATCTCGAAAACCGTAAGAGATACACAACAAAATTCCAAATGCACATTTGTTCAACAGCAAATTCCAAACAAAAAAAGTTCACCAAAATCCAATGAATGGGTCACCCACAATCCTCATTGCAATCTTCTACAGGACAATTGGCTCTTCTGCTGTGTGTTGCTTCCAAACAGTCATTTGATACAAAGTAAGTCTTTCCATCAATCATACAGATAGTGTTCAATGTGATGTCCACTTGCACCACAGCATAATTTCGCACGACATTTCAACGATGCCTGGTTGTTGCATGATAATTTTGCCTCGCCTCACCAAAGCACAGGACCATGTTGATCATTTCCTGATTGGTGTACTGTGCCATCTTGCTTTGGTCTGATTTTTTCTCAGCTTAAACATGCCTTTCTTTTTTATACCAATTGCACAGAAAACTGGTGACTTTATGGTAAATTGTGGATCTTTTCAGTACAGGATGAGGATGATGCAGGAAATAATTTAATAATAATAAATAATAATGGTTATAAAATATTTCCCGAGATGTCCGTTTTTCAGAGATTCGATAGTATAAAGAGTGTATGTAGAAATTTTTTTTGAAATCGCATATTTTAATAGAACTTGTGGTTGACAATTTTTGTCAAAAACCGCGGGACCCGATTGGGTCTAATCAGCTCGTACCCGGATTTGGCTATTATTGCAGGACTTAAGCATTGGAAATGTTTCGAGTCCAAAGGAACAGTTTGTCTCCGCCCGACGTATCGATCTGTAAGGGCAAGGTGATATTGGCGCTCTTCTCTCGAGATCAGAGTTGAATGGATCGGGGCATTGATGAAGGCGCGCTAGACAATACAAAAATTGAGAAGGGAAAATTGGAAACCGCATGCTTCCATGATGAGAAGAAAGAAAAATATATGAGAATAATAACAAATAATAATAATAATTCAGAACCCTGGTTGGGCTCTTTGAGCACGCCATTTTAACGATTTCTCGAAACGGGTGCAAAAACAACAGCAGCAGTACATGCATACTTTCATGCATGTATATTTACACTCACACAGAGTGAGGGAGAGAGAGAGAGAGAGAGAGAGAGAGAGAGAGAGAGATCGCTTTATGATGATGATGGCGAAGAGCAGAAACAAGAGGAACCAGTCACGGGATTCGTTTATGACTTTGGAAAATGCTTTTCGATCAGGATGCGTCGATCGATGAGACCTTTCGTGGTACCCCCTCCACCTTGTCTGTTAAGGAGCATCGACTCGACTGGGAAATTGCGTCAAGTTCGACGAGTGCATTCGCTTTTGTTTTGTGGCTATTTTTAAAAATCGTCTTTTCTATTTTGGTTGACGAGTGATATTTTGAGTAATTCAAAACGATATTTGCCAAACAAAGAAAGAAAATTTGGTTTTAATGTCTTTTCAAAGTCCGGGAGTTTCCATAAATAATTGAATGAAACCAAGCAGAGGCATAAAACAAGGTCCAAGCCTCGTTACGATGGAATGAGCTTTAAAAAGAATTCAAAAGCTCAAAGTTAAATGGTGTAACGGACTTGGATCTTAAAGTAGAATGAATGGCAAGAAGAGGAGTTAAAATAGGAGACGAAAGATATTACACAAATTATCAAGAGATACCAGTTTACTTTTGTATACATAGAGAGGAGTCGGCCATCAGTTGCGTTTGTTTTTTATTTGTTAAAGCCGTTCGAGGCTTCGGGAGCTGACGTCAATGTATATGGCTTGAGACCGAGAGAAGCCAATCACCTGGCGCAGACAGACAGATAAAAGAAGTCGAGGGTTCAACTCGGGTTTCATGCCTTCTAGGTAGAGCTCTGGAGAAAAAAAGAGATAAACGATGATGATGATGCTCTCTTTCGGATGTTGAGTCAGATGAGAATACATGTACATTCATAATAAGTACATAGTTTAGAAATAGTATTGGAAAGGGAAGTGCGAAAGTATTTGCTGCGTCACCATCTTTTGGACCAGTGAACTGGTGAAAGTGAAAAATGTGAGTTAGTAGTTGGAAATTGGAATCGGATGACTGGAGTCGAAGGAATGCGACGGTGGACGAATCCGAAATTTTTTAATTTTGTTTTTTCTTTTGAAGTTTCACGTGAGAGGGAAATGGCGACTTTAACCTTGGAGAAATGGAAGAAAAATATTTGAGAACGACGACAGCCAGGGTTCGTCGATCACGAGTCAGTATAAATAGACGAGGGATAGAAACGGTTACTCTAGAGAATGTGCAGAGCTGGAATAGGAGCTACTCAACGCATTAAGTTTTGCTAGTTTGTATAGGAAACCCTGATGCATTTGAGGAGAATGATGATGCAATTTTTCTAAGAGAGCGGGTTTCCCCCGAGGAAGAATCCTGTTGCCAAGGCAAATAAGATTTTAACAAAATCAGTTTTGCTCTTAGTTTTCCTCGTCGGCTATTTGAGATGAGTAATATGAATTTTTTAAAAAAGGAGTAGGAGTAGTACTAACATGTTATTAACCTCAACATAAAAAGAAAACTAGTTAAAGTTAAGAAAACAGATTGGCAATTATATAAAGAATTGTTAAAACCTGGAAGACAATTTTAAACCTCAAAATGTACAATATGTACAATTTCTAAAATCTCAAATGATCATTTCATCCGGAAGAGAGATCAACTATATTAAAAGCTTAAAATATTAATACGTTGAGATTAAATTACAATTCCAAATAGATCCCGCTATTATCTCGACAATAATACCAGAAAAATATGTATTTGCTGTTTTGGTTTACCTTTTAGATGTTAGCTCAGGAGATATTTAAATCCAATTCAAGTTTGAATTTTTCTAAAGTTGGCTATGTAATTTTTGGATTCGTACGAATAAACATAGATGAGAAAACTTTAATATTTCGCAGATCTTATTGTTCAGCTAATAGTGAGATTTTTTTGAAATTGTAGGCTATATTAAAAGTACTTAACCAGAGCATGCCAACAGCTATCGACTCGTAATGCAGAAACATAGATAAAAGGAGAAATAAATTAAATAATAGTGATATGGGTTACATCAAAAGACTAATCAAATTAATCTATTTTTATTAAAACTATGCAATCTGTTATATAAAAACTTCCAAAAAATATAATTTTGTTCTATTTAACATAATCAGTGTTGATGTTATTATTTTAAGCAATGATGTTCTGGTATTGTTGATAAATTTATGAATTAGTAAGCGGCTTCTCATGAAGAAATTAGCCAGTTGACGAATTTTTGAAGGTTATATAACACTGCTTTAAGATTATATTGAAAAAAAATAATTCAGGTCAAACGAAAAATGAAGTTAGATTCAAAAGTCATCCGAGAAGTACTTTAAGGCTAAAGTCTTATACAGATATTATATTTTTATAAGTTGTACATAAAGAGCCCTATATTCTTGTTGATGATATCTAAGATGTGCAGTACATTATCCAAGATAATTGCCGGATTAAATATTGCTGGTTCTGAAAAACTAGATAAGATTGTCAAAATGTTATATAAAAAAAATAAATAATAATGGCTTTTTTTCTCCTTGGAACTGGATTCCGTTGAAAGAGAGAGAGAGAGAGAGAGAAGAATAAAATCCATAGAGAAACGTCATGGAAAGAGAGTAATAAAGCAACGACTTGGATACAGAGTTCTCCATTGAGAAGTGGAAATGCCTCGCATTCCTTCTCCTCCTCCTCCTTCCCCGCCACCACTCAAACGAACGAGAGCGAAAAATCAACACGCGCCCGTTTGAAATAATAAATAAATAAATAAATAAATAAACGTTGAATATTTTAAACAATTAAAGTATTATTTTTGAGAAAGTTATTATTTTAATTTGATAATCGCGTCACTGGAGTATCGGGTGGCACTTAGAGATCCCATCCATTGTGTATTGTCGTCTTTTTCATTATCTGATAAACTCCACGAAAGCTCCTAATTTGAGGTTGTTTTTACATTATATTTTGAAAAATGCCCTTCACACATGGATAAATTCGAAGTATTTCCGCTGGGATTCAACTTATTTATTGATTTATTTATTCATTCATAGATCGTGTGGAATCTTCTTTCTTCCAGTCCACTTTCTCCATTTCTTTGGCTTTTTGTGTTTCCGGGTGGAAACTTTTAAAAGTGGATTACATTGTAAATTCTAATCGAAGTTTGGTTTGTTTTTTTTTATTCTAATTGCTATTTCCTTTTACTTTAAGATGTAGAGGAAGTCGAGTGAAACGGCACCAGTGGCCTAGAAAAAATAGACTTGCAAATTAAATTCTTCGGGATTTCTTGGCGGAAATGTAGAAACTTTGCATGTCCACAACCCAGGGAGTTAGGATTTAGTCGTGCAATCGTGAATGAGTGCTTAAAGTGTGCGGCCATGCTCTTCGTGGAGTTCTAGGGCGAAATTGTTATTTTGGAATAAGTTGACTTACCTGCAATGTCGTTAACAATTTACCCCAGAAATTAGTTTTCTGGAATAGATTGCACTGTTCAATAAATTTTGACTCTTACAAAAACGAAGTTAGCATCAGATTTAAAAGACGCTCGTAGTTCAAATTTGTGAGTAATCGCCCATTTGTGTTTCAAGTATATTTTAATGGGTGTGAAAGTGAAGTCTTCTCTAGCAATTTGATAACCCATTGAAATGTGTGTGATTAAAATGGTCAATTAACCCGGAACCGTAGCTAAGAGAGATTTAGATTGTTAATTTCGTCTCAGCGGCAAAAAATCTATAAAGAAAAGCTACTTTCCATTCTTGTATAAATTTCATTAGTGCTCTCCGTCCTGTTGGCCAAATTCGAGGATAGCATTGGATATCTAAGTTGTTTTTTTTTTTTGGAATTTTTGAATTTGCTCTCGACTAAAACTGTTGAACTCGTATTTCAAAAGGGTCCAATTCCAAAATTCGCTACTCCTGTGGAATGACCGAACTCAGTTTTTATCTATGAAATCAGATATTACATCTTCCTGAGACGCTGCATCCATTTAAATGGATGTGGGTTTTTAATTTGTAAGGAGTTTAATTGTTGAATTAAAATAATTGATTAATTTTAAGTCTTACATTAAAAATCCCAAAAAAAGTCCTGAACATCTAACAAAATGGATAAAGTCCACACCCGAAATTTTTGGTAGAACTAAAACGGATTTTTTTATTAAATTTATATAAAATGATAAAATAACAGACTTTATGAAAAAATTATACAAAATAATTATCATAGATAAGAGCAACGTTTTTAACTGTTTTCTTGGAGATCTAAAAAAAAAAGTAGTTTTTTGAATTCTGGATTAAATTAACAAAATTGAAATTTCAGCGGTTTTTCAGGTCATCTAATTTCAAGTCATTTAGGTTTACCTCCGCTTCTCTCCTTTTCGAGTCGTGCAACAATTTCGGGGTTGCTTAATTTTTCATCAACTTTTTTTTCCTTTATTATTATTAAAAAAATTTTCCTCCCACATCCACTGCCTTTTTCTTTTTGTGTGTGTATAATAGTAAGATTTGGTTGAAGAGGGCGTCGGTCCAATTAACGTGAGTCTCGAGTGGGGGGGGGGGGGGGGTTCAACCTTGAGTGAGGACAAACACACCTTTGGTCTCTCTTTCTTGGGTTGCTCTTTTTAAGCTGGAAGCGAATCGAGTGAGTGAGAGGCGGTGTCACGGCGACGACGAGGTCAGAGCGAGTTGAGTCGGCCGGTTGCCAGGGGGAGACAAAGTCGAGAAACTGCGGGGAGGTTCCGCATACCAACACCAGACGGCAGAAGAGGCGCACAGGTGTTGCTGGTGACGAGGCTAAGTAGATTCTTGGCTGCCCCCCGTCACAGAGAAGCGATGCGAGGCCGCACTGTAACATTGTTGTTGGGCCGGTGCCAGTGAAGTATCGCTACGCTCTGTCGACGGCCAGGTACGTGCACAGACGTGTGTATTTGACGTACCTGCTCACTTGGATTTAAGGTGGATTTCGTCGACCCTCAGTGGGATTTCGTTTCCAACGCGAAGTGAATGTATGCAGATGGCGATTAGACCAGTGGCAGCCAGCGTCGACTGAGTTTTGCGAGTTACCTGAGTTGCCGACCGCCATTGATGGCCAGCCGAGAACAACAACAGGTGAGTGAGTGAGTGAGTGAGAGAGAAAGGTTCCACAAGTGGTATGTTAATTCGCTTTTATGTCTTTCGAGGCGAATATCTTACCGAACTCTCAAGTGATTACACTTTTCTTTTCGCTGTTGGCTTATCTTATAGCTTTACTGTTTCCGTATTTTCACCTGAGACGATAAAAGCGATCGTTCTTTACACCTGGCCGGGAAGATATCGTTGTGTTGAACTTTTTTTTTTTTTATATATGTAAGAACTCTACTCGATCGGTGGAACCGTTTGTTAACAGTCTCGAGGTTTTCAGCCCGATTGGATTCATCAAAATAAGGAACTCAAAAAAGAGTATCTCGCTCTAGAAAACTGTTGAAGCTTCAGGACTGAATTGGATTGAACTCCTTTATAAAAACTCAATTTTATAATCTGTTAATCGCGCAGATTGTTTTACTTAAAATTATTTAATCGTCTTCATGCGTTTATTAACACTAAGCAGTAGATTATGCAAAAAATAATAAATAAATAAATGAATAACTAGCGTTGCCGCAGTTTGCGTTGGGTTTGTTAGACTTTGTCACGTTTTGCCTACGACTTTAAAGAATGAGCAGCTTTTAAAGTTCCTACCCGTGACGATAATAACCTGAGAAAAATTCGAATGCAAATTTAAATCTGTCTTTTGATAAAAAAAAAAAAATTCGTTCATTTGCAATGTTTAATAATTCCTGTTTCGTCCTTAAGAAAAAGCGATCGGTTGGCTTTTGAAAAGGAAAAGGCTCCGCTTTTTATGTCCGTTATTATTTAGTTTAGTTTCTTTTTTTTTCCAAATGCATTCCATCTTCGACCTTTTTTTCAAATGATCTTGGAATTGAGTTTCCTTCCTTCTTCCACATAGTTTGCCACCTTTAATATTCTCATTTTTTTTTTATTTCCTCCCGAATAAGAGAAGTTGCCCGAGAGGCATTCCAGTTGCCGGCCGGAGAAAGTTGTTTCGTTGCCAATCGGCGTCGACGGAGTCTCCTACCCCCTTCTCTACTATTACCGCCATTATGAAAATGAATCCCACCCTAATGTTTTTCAATGGTCGGTGTATCCCATCATAAACTTTCTTGTTCGTGACATTGACAGGATAAAAATGCTTCAATTCTCTTTCCTTCTTTGGTAAGCAATTTGCTGTACGCAATGTGCATTGGTAGACATATCTCGACAGATGACAGAAAATGAATATGAAAACGTAGCAGCGTTGGGCTTTTCTGAACCATCTGTGACATCAGAATTTAAAGTAACACACAAGAGAAATGAAAATTTTAAAAGAATCCACCTATTAAAAGTGAAAAATTAGACTCTTTAAAAAGTTTATATTTTGTTTGATTGTTTGTTTCATTAACATTTAGAGAACCGTTTTAATTAATAAGAATAGGATAAATAGATATATGAATGGTTGTTGATATATGATGGATGCGCTGCAGTGCAGTTATTCGAACAAAAATGAGTCCTAAAGAAGTGATGTTTTGTTAATATTTTGCTTCTTTTTAAAAAAGATAGATAATTATATGTAATGATGTTAATATCTATGATGGGGCTTTTCTATATCCAGCTGTGTAACTTACTGACCTTTGTTGTTAAATTAGAATTAAAGTATTGTGTGTCTGAATATTTTCGTGCACTTTAGAGATTTTGAGCAACATTCTTGTCTACGGCGAAGAGCTCGATACTCTCATCGAGAGGAATTCAGTTCCTCAAGTCACGCATTATAGACTACATTCTGTTGGTGAACGTTTTGGTATTTTGTAATGATACAGAAATTGCTCTTGGACAGATTCAAAATCTATTTTTAATTGTATTTTCAGTAAAAGTGTTGCTGTTACGGCTGAGGACAACGGACTAGTTTAGCGCCCCTCATTCACGTCACCAAGTTTGAGAAACAGAAGGAGAGGAATGACTTAGAATATTCAAACACTTCGAGTTAAAATAATTTATTCTTGATGGATATTTGAGTAATTTCATTAAAAGATTGCAGGACTCTGATGACATCATTTGATGAACGAATTGAAGCATTTCTAGAAATAGCAAAGAATTCGAGTGAAATTGGACCACTTATCCTCCCCAGCAAAATTTATCAGTAAAATTGCTTTTTTTCGACTTTATCACTGGGTTGAGCGACATCAAAAGGAGAATTGCAAAGAAAATTGTTAAAATATTTTTTTTCTAAATTATTCTATTTTCTCTCTCCCTATGTCGGTTCACCGTTGAAATCCTTTAGGAAAAAAAAAGGTTCCTCCTGTTAATTTTTTCGTCCTTTCTCTTTGTTAATTTTAATTGCGTCGTTCGAGTGAGATGGCTCTTGTCGTTTGACAGATGAATGAAGGGCCGAGGTGCTTCGAATGAGGGCGTCGGGGAAAGAAATTGGCCTGTCGAGACTATTGGTGTCTTTTAGAATAACCCTCTCTCTCTCTCATCTCTTTCCGTTTATTACGTTTTGAGGGCGCTGTGCCCTCCTGCGCTTTCTGGGGCTAAGCCGAGTGGGTGATGATGAATGGGACGGAATAACCCGCGGGTTGGTTCCAAGGGTTTGGCTCATATCATTTGGACCGAAATTTTGAAGGGAGACGTGATGGATGGCCACGTGAAAATTGGAACTCAGGCTGGGAAGAAGAGGGGGTCATTTCATATACATACAAGCTTTCAACTTTGAAAGTTTTCGTGGGTGGTGATAGATAGATTTGGTTTTGGCACTTTCCAATGGACCTAGGGCATTGTTCATTTTCTTTGACGCTTGTTCAATAATACCTTCTGGCACGTCATTACAACAATTTCTTTTTTGGGATAGGTTATATATTTTTTATTCTATTTTCGCCCCCATTTTCTTCTTTTCCAATTCAGTAAAGAGCTTTCTTTTTTTTATACTAAATCGATAATTTTTTCCTGTTACCTCTCTTTTGGCGTCTGGTTCGGGGGTGGCACCACTTGACTGCTCGGACGACGACGACATGTTGCGTACATCCGCGTCTGGAGCCTGAACCTTGAAGAGAGCCCATTCCACTCTTTCTCTTTTTCTTTTTTCCTTTTGTCAAAAACGCCAGATCCTGGTACGTGATTGGAAGGTCTGGGGTGTGTTTGTATGAATGGAACAGTCCTTCCTTTTATACATGTGCGCATACACTCGTGAGAGAGGGAAGAAGGGAGGGGGGGGATACTCTCCTTTGGATCGCTCCACAGGTTCTCTTTTAATATCAAGGAAGAGTCGTGGTGAAGGGGGCTTCATGTACCCTTCCGTCTTTAGCCTCCTCCTCCTTGACTACCCCTACCTCACTTGTATCCCTCTTCTTCTCTTCCTCTGAAGCGAGCGTGATTGGCCGGCCTTCCCTATGTTGGTCACGGTCGCCATAATAACGCCATCTGGCGGAGAGAGGGAGGCCCCTGAGCCCCAACAGCTGGCAACCTCGTGAAAATGTGCTGAATTCTTGAGATTATAGCACCGGATGATGGTCTTACCCCCTCCCCTTTTTTATGGGTGGGGGTTTTTATTTTTAAACTTGTCAATAAACTTCTGTTTATAGCAAGATGACTCGGCCTTTCGTAGCTCTTTGTTATGAAATTGTTACATGTGCGGGTCTTGTGTTATGGGGTTAAGGAACTATTGAGCAGGGGTATCTTCTGGAAATATCTATTTCCGACACTGTGAGACGACTTTCTTCTGCCAGAAGTTTAATTCTTAGTGTCATTAAAAGTTCTTTGATTTTTCCAGGAATCTGCTTTGTTAGTAGAGGACTAGTTTTATAACAGAAGCGGATGGGAAAAGACATAATTTTTGCCGAATGGAGAGCAATAACTTGAGGAAGAAGAAAAGTAAAGCTAAGCCAGATGTAAAGGCAAAATAGAAAAATTGAGAAAAAACTGTTATTACTATTTTACTATATGATTTTTGTGAACTTAAGTATAAAGTTATATTTTTTAAAAACCCTAATTGATAAATTCTTTATACTGTATCAAAACGGGTCCTTTTTGTTTTAAAAGAAGTCTCAATTAGCTTGAATTTCTTTCAACTTTGTGATGAGATAATTAGTCCAATTAAGTTTGTTTTTTTGTGTTTCTACTACGTGTGTGCTACATCCTGATCTAAAACTACTGATTTAGCTTTATCCATTCAAGAGATAAAAATATTAATATATTTCTATAACCTTTTGTTATGCTAGCTTGCTTAATACAAATTTCAAACTCGACTGATAAAAAAAATTAATTTTCACATATCAATGATTCTAGTTCATTATTTTTCTGCAATATGTAGGAAAATGTTAAGAAAAATCATGATAGGTTTATTCTCTGAAAAGATATTATGCTAAGATTGATGTTGCTGTTGTAAAATTAAGAAATCTGAGAAAATTAAGTTTAAAGTTGAAAATTTCCTGAGAAACAGAAGTACTGAGGCATATTTAATTTCTAATTGATATATAAACATCGAAATTCTAATTGAATGGATTCTCGAAAATCTAAAGATGTTAAAAACGAAAAAAAAAATTTTTCTCCAATTTTTTATTTATTTATTTATTTATTTATTTATTTATTTACAAAATCTACCAAAATTGAATGAGCGGTTTTGCTCGTGAGATTTTGGTTTAAAATCTAAATCACAGTTAAATCGCTATAGTTAAAATAAATATAAAAAATAAAATAAATAATCACACTCGGACAGATTATAAAAATAAATACAAATTAATAGTTTCAGCAAAAAATCAAGTTTAATACAATATTCAAAATTCAAAAGATAGTATTAAAAAAAAATTTGAAAATCTAGCAATATATTTAGGACTTTGTTACATTTTATATTTTTACTAAGTATTAAGATACAAAAATAAAGTGATTTAAAATTCCCCAATAGTGTTCAAATTATGGCTTAAAATATATATCCCTATATGTTTTCTTCAAAAATCCATTTTTTAAAATTTTTTATTTTGCAACATTTTATTATTACAATTTTTTATTGTTAAAGGGATTAGATTATACTAACATATAATCTAGGTGATGCTACTTCAAATGAAGAAAAACGACGCATAACACGGTACTAAGTGCTGATAGTAACTAAAACAATAGAAAACTTTCTACAAAGAAACACAATAAATGACGTCATCCGCATCCGGGCATGGATTCGAACCGGCGACCTCGGATCTATTGCCTAGAAAAAAAAATTATTTTAACTTTAAGGCGTCTACCATCGTGTCCATAGTAGGTTATCTGGGATCATAAATGAAGATGAATATTTATAAGAATGATTTCTACTAGATATTTGTGAGTATGTGTGTATGTGTATTAGAGCGCTCGCCTTTAACGTTCTTGCCTGCCAGCTCTTTTTCCCCCAAACGCATGGAGGTGTCGTTATCGCAACGGTGGAGCCACTTGCACATTTGCACCTGACTTAAAAGCAGGCAGCAGCCAGAAACTGTGGTGGGAATGAAAAATGGCGCCTCTTTTCCTTTTAGAGGAACGAGAGGGAAGAAGGTGGAAGAGGGGGTGGTGGTGATGATGATGATGTATGGAGAGAGGCGCTTTTATTTATCCCTCACCTTTATCCGTCTTCCTTGAGGGAATGGCAGAGGAGGAAGGGGGTGGGTGTTGTACTTTGCATCTGTCCCACTCTGGAATGTGACCGTCAAGGACACGAGGGCTCTCTTTTCCCATCCTCCTCCTCCTCCTTATGGGTTTCCACCAAATACGCATTCAGGAGTTGCTTGGCACCAGCTGCTCCCAGTTTAAAGGAGAGGTTCAGCAAGGACCTTTTCCCCCCTCAGCTCATTTGTATTCCTCCGAAGACCATTTACCCACCCTTGCATGGTCTCCTTATTTTTAATATTTTAATACTTCTTAGTATATTTTACTTATTTATTTATTTTAATGCGATTCCCTTCTTCTGGCAATGGTTCCAAGAGGGAACGCATCATCTGACTTGTTTATACGGTTCATAAATTTTAGTTTTATTTCATTTTTTTCCCCCTATGGCGTCTCTATTGTATATCGAGGGAGGTAATGTTCATGCAACGGTGGGCTGAGGCCTTTTCTCTGTGGGTCACGTCATGGAGGAGAGGAATTGACACGGCGACGACGACGACTAACCATTGGTGCATGGCTCTGCTCTGTTCATTTCCTACTTTGCTCATTGAGGAAGGATGACTTTTTCAGGGTACTTTCTTCACCCTCCTTTTGTTGTTGTTTTCTTGCACTCTTCCTCTATTACGGAATCTCCTTTTGTTTAGTCGTGCGTCGGTTGGGCGGGTTTGCGAGAAGTGAGTTGGGGTCTCCTCGTCTCGGCCGTTTTTCTTACTTTCGCGTGTATGTCACCAGGATAGGGGATAAAGGTGAAGTTTCGTCGTTTTGCATTTTATTATAATAATAAGTCATTAGAAAATATAATTTTTACGAGTTTTTAACTTCTCCAAAGCTACAATAGGATTTTGGTGATTGTGTTTTTCTTGTAACACTTAAATGATTACATTTTATTCCTTCCACTGCGAATCAACCTTAAACCTTGCATCCACCGTGAACTGGTAAATAGTTTTATTTTATTTATTTTTTTATTTTTATTCTTGCCAACCCGCTTTGCCTCTGTTGCCCCGCCATCGTTTTTCTCGTTTTGCGGTTTCACGGTTGGCAAACGGGCGATCGAAGGAAGGAAGCAAAGGTTTTGTTTCCGATTATAAGGTCGACGTTTTGAGTGTTTACTCCAAATATTGGTCGCTTGGTTGACCCCGTGTGGACTGAATCGAGGCAATTGCCGTATACTGCCATTTTTGTCGCATTCGGTAACAAAAGGCCGAAAGAAGGATGAAAGAGGAAAATGTCGGATTTCAGGTCGAATTTGTTTTATTTTATTTATTTATATTTTTTGTCACCATTGAGTGCGATATGTTGTGAAATGGTGTGGCCAACTTATTTCTTCCGTTTCTTTCTAAAAGGGTCCCAGCCAAAATCCATATTGAGCAAAGCGCCTATAGAACGAAACTTTTAGAGTGCAATTCATTCTCTAAACAAGCTTTGATTTTTATCGGCTAATTCAGAAAATTATTGAATAATTAATGAATGAGTTGAGATTAAACAAGATTGAACTAAAATTTATTTAATTCTTTCTTTAAAAAAATTGCCGAGAACGTTAGGCTGGCTCTCATGGTCATCAGGTCGCGGATTCGAATCCCGCATGGTTAATTAAATTTAAGAAATTTAGCATTCCAACAAAATAATATACAAACTAAAATTTATAAAAAAAAATTGACAGGTTTATTACAGTTTATTACAATTATTTTATTCGAAAACCAACTTAGAATTCGTAAAGCATCAAATTTAAAATTTTTACTTCTCACGAGTTTGGAAAAGTTTATATTTCCAAACACAAGCATAGATATTCGAGTTTGACCTTTCTAATCCGTAGTAACTACATAGGGCTCCACAATGGCCAACTTGAAGAAAACTTTCTTTCTCTTCAAACTATTGGACTGGTTTTAAAAGCAGGTGTATTGTTAATGCTATTTTTTTCTCGTTGTTGCACCAATGACAGGATTATTAAATATTGATCTCTTGTTTAAATATGGCTAAGCAAATATTCATGAAACATAAAAGTTTAGAGGGAAAAATACGCGAAAAAAGAGCGCAAATAGAGATTCAAAATATAGAAAAAAATCATATAACATAATATCAGGTGACGATAAAAAAAACCCAAAAAATTATAAAACCGAAGAAAAAATTGACGTCATCCGGGTTTGGATTCGAACTGGCGATCTCAGATCAATCGCGGACACATATAAACCGAAAATTTTCTTTTAATTAATCCTGCTTTGTGCATCGGAAAAATTTGGAAAAAACTTGAAAGGGATAGATGATGGATGATATAAATTTATTTAGTTAGTTGAGGTTTCTGAAAGATTTAAAAAAAAAAAAAATTACTGATTTTTTTTTTCCGAATTGTTTGCAAAGCTTGTAATATGTAATATCTGAGGTTTATTCGAGGGCTTAAGTCTTTTTTTGGATTTTTCATTGTGGGGATTTTGTCCTAGCCTCGAGGCAAACAGGGGTGTTTTGTTTTTGCTAAAAGTGCAAAAATCGCTGCTCGATGAAAGCATTTCAAAAGAAGTTGAAGAATATGAAGTGAAATAAAAAGGTCGTTGATTCACAACCCGTCTTTTACGACGACAAACTTGATTGAAGGGAGTTTTATGATGTTGTTTACAGGCGAAGAAAGATCAGAAGTCGCGTTTCTTGTTTCTTCTCCCTTTTATATTTTTTGAAATTTTAAATCTGTTATATTTCGTCCAGTGAAAGTGGACCCTCTCTTTGCAGACTATTTTGCTTTAATTATTATTATTATTTATTATTTTTTGCGCGATTTTGAAATCAATCCACCAGGGTGCGAACTGAGCACACCAAAACGAATGCATTTGTCCAGATGACTTTATTTTTTTATTTTTTTTGTTTTTTTTTTAGTTTTTTTTTGGAGTTTGTAAACTGAGCGTTTCTTTCAGGTTCCATGAAGCGCACTGTTGGCTTCTTGGAATCGAAACAATTTGACCATTTTTATGGGGATTTTTTCCGTGTTTTAAGCGTGAGTCTAGTGCAATTGAAAACAAAAAGGAAAGGAACGAAAGTGTCGGATTTCATACATTTAATGTTATAATTTTGAAATTCAATGACATTTTTAATGTCTGTTTTTTATTTTTAATATTATTTTTATTTTTAATTGTAAATGTTTTTTAATGTGCAACTATAAAGGGTCGGACGTTTGTTAAATCAGAGCGAGATCATCAGTTTTTCTTTTGCTCTCTAAATTATTTTTTTTTCTTATTAATTTGTTTTAATAAGGAGTGAGTGTTATTTAATTTCACGCCTCGGCATAATCCGTGGCAAGCGTTTCCTTAAATCATGATAATGATTATCGCTATTTGAATTCTTCTTCATATTTTTTTTTTTTGATCTTGAAGTTCTTTTCATCTCTACTGCCCATTTGATATGTTAATGAGGAAGGATCGCGAACGGAGGGAGTTTTCGATTGCTTCTGAGTCCCTTTCGATGCGGATGTTCATTTTTTTTTATTTTCTTCCACCCACGCCGCAGTTAAACGGGACAGAATCGTGAGTGCTGTCATCGTGACGTTTCATCGTGGACGAAAGCGTCTTTATCACGGTCACATGAAGAGTCAAAGTTCAGGCCAAAGAAGACATAGTCGAGCAGTGCGCCTTCTCCGTCGGATGGATGCGGGTGCTGCTTGGAATGGAACGCGATATTTACTCACTGGAATTGTTGTCGTCGACTGCTTGTATGTACTAGAGAGATAAGTTTTAGCCGCCATATTAATTTTTATACCTCCCTTTTTTTTTTCTTTCTTTTTTTTTGGCGCGGGGTGGGGGTGGGGAACGATGGATCACTAAATACCCATCAGTTTGATTAGTTATTCTCATTCTAAATTATTAAAGAAACTAGGGTTCTACCCGTCAAAAATGACGGAGAACTTTTCAATATTTTTATGGCTTAATGCACTATATAAATTTTTATTACATTTTTATTTTATTTTTCCTTTTTTTTTTTTTATTACATTTTCAGTTTAATTTGAGTTTAATTCTTAAATTTTTAATATTTTGTCTTTCTTTAATATGTGCACAAATCACAGTAAATACTATTAGGTATTGCATTGTCTTCGGGATCTGATCCACCTTGAAAAAATCAGATCATTTTGACAGTTTTTATTTTTCCCATACAATTTTGATTTGGCTGCTCCCCCCCCCCTTCCCCCATTGTTGTAGCGTTAGCATGGGCACGCAGCTCATAGTATCACGCTTCTTTGTTACAAAGAAACACGTGCATTGCATTGTAGCGTTACAAACAAACTGACATAGGAAATTATATTAGTAGATTAACAGACTATTAACTTAAGATACAGTTAATGAGAACAAAATAACAATAATGACAAGTAATTTTGAAACATACATTTGCTTCTCAACTTTAGAATATTAAAAAAAAAGAAAGAAAATGATTTATAATGAAAGTGGGTGTATTTGAATAAAATTTGATCTCAATGAATTAGAACAGTTTAAACAACTTCAGGTTGTAAAAATCATCAAGGTATCTATCTGTTAGCCAGCATTATTTTTATAACCACTTTTGAGGTAGAAGGTTGAAATTCGGAATGTAGCTTACTATGGGCCTGAGCACCTTCACTATTAGGTTTGGTTTTGATTAGCTCACTGGGGTCGGAATTACGGGGGTGGGAGTTAGAGGGGACCAAGTGATCTATATAGTATTTATGTATGTAAAGGAGTGAAATTCGATATGCATATTCCTCTAGGCAAAATCTACATTCCTATGAAGTTTGGGCCAAAATGTTCCAATGGGGTCGGAGTTGGGGGGGGGAGGCAGTCACTTGGCCTTTAGAACTATGGCAACATATGGCGTGTGATATATCATTTGATCGAAAAATGATGAGAAGGGAAGAATATAGGGTCATTTTATATTTTCTAAATACTAAGTTCGAGAAAATCCATTTTTTGATTTAAAAAAAAAAAAAAAAAAATGGGGGGGGGGGTAAAAAGTGCATTAGAAGGGGTAAAATTAAATGAACTCTCAGGGCTTCCGCTACTTTCCTATACCTTCCTCGGGAGGCTTAATTTCTTGTTTTATTTAAATACATGTATTTATATTATAAATCATTTTCCTTTCTTTAAAATATGTTGAGAAGCAAATGTATGTTACAAATTAACAGACTAAAAGAAATAGATTTTATTAAGTAGAAAAAGGGAATGAAAAATTCTGCGACCTGTACTCGAACCAGGGACGAAGACTATTGTTACTTTAACCAATTGAGCTAACGTGCACATTCAACAGCTAAGCTGTTACTGTCAAGTGTCTTTATGGAAGGATCCAAATGGGAAGGATTGGACAGTCGCGGTGCCTGGTCCGAATCCAGGTCGCGGAATTTTTCCTTTCTCTGTTCTACACCGAAATTCGTTGTTCTGAGTTTATTTCAGAATTGGTCATTTGAGAGTTACCGAAACGTTTAGGCCGAAGCCATTGTCAAGGGACAAAGAAAACATACAAAGAAAAGACAAATGAATGTTTAAATTTGTGTTGTTTCGTTTTTATTTATTATTATTATAATTATTATTGTTTGAGGAACCAAACTGGGATCAAGTCCGGAGGCAAAGTCCCAGAGGCGGACCCAAGAGAGGGCCAAGACCAAGGGACCCAAATGTAAGGAAGGAAAAAAATTACGCCCTCGTGGGAGTATTGATGTTTGGGTGTGGAAATTTCCTTATCATGTGACGGGTATTTAGAATTATTATTATTATTATTATTATTATTATTATTATTATTATTATTATTCCTTGACAAGGGCTTTATCTGCCAACAACGAAAAGGTGTATCGCCTTTAAGGTTCGCATTGTGCTTACTTTTAAGTGCATTGTTGGAGTAGCAAGTTGTATCTTTTTTTTTTTTTTTTTTTTTGAAGAAAGAAAAACTTTTTTGGTCGATTTATTTTGTTTTGAAAATGATTTGTGCGATTTGTAATAATATTAGTCTTGCATGATAATTTCTCTTTTTGGATGTGAAAACAAAAAGTGACCGCCCGTGACTGCCACTGCTTTCATTCAGGAGGCTTTTCCGAGCGCATTTGATTATTTTTATGCACTATTTGTTCGTTTTGTTTGGTGAAGTGATGATTAAATGTTTTTTTGTTTTTTTTTTCCCCTTTTTTTATGCAGAGGCAGTCTCGACGTGAAGAAGAACGCCGCCACCGCCGAGTGTTCGCAATCCTCTTCCAGGCGACCGAGCGACCGCAGTCTCGTCTCTGGCGGTAGAGTGTCGCTCACGACCAAGTTCTTCCGCGAGTGGAGCCAGCAGCAGCAGCAATTAACGCCACCCACGCAGCAACAGCCGCAACAACAACAACAACAACAACAGCAGCAGCAGCCAAAGAAAGTGGTCAGTGGTAATAAATTGAACCGAAATCTTCCACAATATCACAGCGAGCGCCACCACCACCACCATAACACAAATCATCAACATCATCATCATCCCCACCTTCAGCAACAGCTTAGTAATAATAAGAACAGTAGCAGTCAGCATCAGCAGCAGCAGTCGTTGAGTGTCGGCCGAGAAGCACCGACGTTTTTACACAGCCGCCGGCGCTTCTCCTATCACGAAGGCGGTAGCAGCAACAACAGCGGCGGACAGTATCAGCACCACGTGGTATCTCAGCTGCCTTTACAACAGCAGCATCACCATCATCCCCAGTCGCCGACAGGGGAGTCATTGGAGCCGACGAGCGACGATGTAGTAGTGGAGAAAGAGGAGGCAGAGGAGGAAGAAGAAGAAGAGGCCGCCTCGTCCTTGTCGTCGTCCTCGTCGTCGGCCATGGTGACGCAGGACGCTACCTCCGCCGCCGCCATGCAACAGCCGCCGCAGCACAGATCGGACGAGAACATCTACGAGAACGTGGCGCGTCCTGTGGGAGAGCTTTCGTCGCCGGACGAACCTCCTCCGCCCCCGCAGCCGCCCTACGCGCCCCAAGAGCCCCGGCTGCGCCTCGAACGTGACCGGGAGCGGCGCTCGATCCGCAAACTGACCAAGGACTCCGGCTACGAGACGAGCCAGTACGCCGAGTCGGACTACGCCAACCTCGACTGGGACTCGGAGCAGGCGAGCGAAGCGGCCGCCTCGGATCGGTCGCCGACGAGCAAGTCCACCCGCAGCCCCTCGTCTGACTGGAGCGGACTGGCCTCCGACACGGACGCTTCCAACTACCATCACCCCTGGCGCAACAATGCCCTATCGCCCCAGCAAAACCCCTACAACAACTATTGGAACAATAATAATAATAACAACAATAACAACAACAGCAATAAACCACAGCATCACCACAGGTAAACAGATTTTTATTTTAATGAATGAAGTTTATTATTTTTTATTATGGATGCAACCCAAAGGAATAAAAATGCAATTATACATTCCAGCCATCTTAAGAAGAACACTCGATTACTCGGGAACTGGTCAAATTAGGAACTTGAAATTTTGAGAGGAACCTTTAGGTCCTATATGAAGTTAAAATTTGGTCGAGGCAGTTTTCGAGATATGTGCTGATTGGCTTTGAGTGTTCTTCTTAGGATGGCCGGAGTCATTGCCTTTAGATAGTAGGCGTGGAGGTAACTTCAACTTTTGAAATAGCTGAAATAAATTCATGTTGTTGCAAAGTAGAACCTTTCTCCTTAGCTATCTTTAGGTCTAGAATTAAGTTGTAAATGTATTGAGCAGTTAATTAAATTTGTAACATGACACGGTGGTTACTACACAGAGGTTGGTTACAGGTCATTATGGTGAACCTCAGGACAAACGGCATTTGTTTCCACACAATTGAGGGCTACACTGCACATCACTTGGGGTAGACTGCTAATAAAACCTCGTTTTAACGTACTCCAAGGGAACTGGAATTTTAGACGTTAATCTGAACCTGGGGGGGGCGGGGGGGGGAGACAAGCCATTCAGGTTATCTAGTACAGTATTACTTGCGAACTATACATTTACAATATGTACATAGGGAAACTTTATAAAGAATAGCAGTTTAGAAGGATATGTATTTTTATTTAATCATATACGATACGAATACAGACCAGCACTGTGTAATATTACTACAGTAGATTATTCTATGAAAAAATGTATAATTGTACTTTGCTTTCTTTGGGGAGCTTTTTTTTTCTCATGATTTTAGAATTCTATGGTACTCTTCAAGGTGTTGAACATTCAGAACAAGGCTTTCGACTTAGGTTTTGTAATGAGGGGGGTATGTTAAATTAGAACGTTAATCTGAAATGTACGCTAATTTGAGCTACGTTAAATAGAAACTTCTTCAAACATGTTTGATCTTGGTTGTTTGTAAAAATAATTATATGGGTCTTTAAAAACAACCAGTGATTTTACGACATAAAGTCGACACGTTTCAGCCGTAGCCTTCTTCAGGATTGTGTGTAACTCATTTAAAGAGGTCTAGAAGAACACTTGGGGGGAGAGACGGTTGGGGGGGTGGGTGGGGAAGGGGAGCCAATGTGTTTGATGCATTCGTAATTAAACAACCAATGGGAATGGGATTATTCTGGCCCAATGAATTGGATAAACTGAAAAACAATACAAGACTGTATCTAGATAACTCAATAATGTCTCAATTCAATCATCATGCAAACAAAAGTGGGGACCTCAAAACAATGGTTAAGAAATTGAACCGGAGACTAGGAAGGAGTTTATTACTAAACTCCGAATGAAACTTTGGGGTAAGGGGGAGTTAAACATTTAAGTTCTCCTTCCTATAATTTCACTTTGATATTGAATTGAGAAAGCCAGCCTAGATACAGTCTTGTATTGTTTTTCAGTTTATACAATTTAGTGGGCCAGAATAATCCTATTCCCATTGGTTGTTTAATTACGAATGCAGCAATCACATTGGCTCCCCTTCCCCCCACCCCCCTCCAACCATCTCTTCCTCCAAGTGTTCTTCTAAATTTCTTTAAATGGGTTACACACAGTCCTGAAGAAAGCTAGGGCTGAAACGCGCCGACTCTATGTCGTAAAATCACTGGTTGTTTATAAAGACCCGTATATTAATAAAATAGAAACATTTTAACATTAAAAGAATAGGAATTCTAGCGGGGATTTTAAATTTGGACGTTATTTTGAAATGTATGTTAAAGTGAGATACGTTGTAATGGGATTTTACTGCAATGTGAGGCGTATTCCCTCCCTCCTGGTAACTTTTGCTATGGCATCTGCTTCTTTCCATGCTTTGCATGTTTTAGCAGAGTTAACCGATGGAATTTCTTTTCTTTTTTTTAATTAAAAACTTTTTAATCAATAATTTCTTTTTTTCAAATTCCTTAATGACATATTCTAAGTAAATCAATGGAATGTTGCATTGCTATTTGAGTCACGTGAATGAGGTTTCGAAGGAAACGAAATAGTTAAGTCGACCGATTGTTAACGCTGGCTGATCATAAGAGGAAATCGTTTTTATCTCTCTTGCAATGCATTGACGGCATTTTTTGTATACTTAGCCATTATTAGATAATAGGCCGTCATTATTATTACTATTATTATTATATTCATTCACTTCCGAGAGATTCATTTGAAGTACTTCCGAGATTAGGATTAAGAAGAGGATTACTTTGAAGCATTTCCCTCGTTTTGTTTTATTAAATGAACGTTGACTCCAATATGCAAATGAGCCAACAACATGGAAGGTTTTCTTTTGAAATGACAGTTAAAATGAATAGAAAGTTACTGCAGGTTGTTGCTGTTGATAGATGTCTTAATGATTAAGCCTAATTAATTTATTATTATTATAGCCATGGAACAAGATGTAAATGAAACTGTTTCACTGTCAATTTCCATGTATTTTGTATTCATTGTTTTCTTTTTCTATTTTCCGTACACGTGAATAGGATTATTGTGTTCATTTAACGTTTTAAGTTTGAATATTGTTGTATCGTAATGTTTGTGGCTAAGTGATTTGAATGAAATGTTTTGTTTTTTTCTATTTCTATTACTGTCATCTGAGGGATCTGTTATGAGAACCGTCCACTCGACCGATCCACTTCTTGAGCAACGCGGAAACAAAATGATTTTTGTTTTACTTTCTATTGTTTCTCCCTCTTCACGTTGTTTATTTATACTGCATTTCTATACGACTTCATCACCGATTATCTGGTACCTTTTAGTTCCAAAGCCATGTTGCCGGATTAAGCATTTTGCCGGATCCATCGTGAATCAAGTCATCAACACGACCTCGACATGCCTCCATCCAACCCTTGAAAGCACCGTCGAGAGTTAGAAACAAATAACGTTGGAATTTCATTTTCCCCGTATGATTTCGACGTGTTGAATTCGAAAAAGACAATAAAAACGTTGCATTACACTGCGTGAGAAATCAACTTTTAATAAATTACTCTGTATACAGAAGGGAATACATTTGCTGGATGATATCTCTTTAATTAGAATGGATTCCTTTTGAGTGACATTATAAAAAACTTACATGAATTTTCCAGCAAAGCTAGAGTATATTGTGCTCTTCATGATGGCACCGAGGTATGTCGTTGTTCAGCTTATGATTTAATTATTATTAAATGCCCAAGGCTGCCCAGAAATACTACAGGGCAATAACTATGAGACTAACTCTTGAATGTTCTACGAGGAGTTTTTATTACACGCGATGCCTCAGTTGTTTAAATTATTGATGAAAATAGGAGAAAAAATTCCTCAGCCTGGACTTTCCAGCGCAATGGGTTCGAGTCCAGGCTGTGGAATATTTTTCCCCTTTTCATCAATATTGAACATTCTTAATGATGTGAGAAAAATATATTTTGATGTTTTTAAATTATGCAGAAAACTCAATTTGGTACCCCAAACTGATTTCTTGCCCAGAAAAATTAGCTACGCCACATTTTAATTTAAGCTATCTATGGAGCTTCAGGCATTTCTCGAATGAAATCTCGTGTGACCTTTGAAAATGAGGACCAGCTGACAAATTTGTTATCAGATTCGTATTCAGCACTCGAAAATCAGATCGACCACTATAAAGAAATGAAGTAAATTTAATTTAACCCGGAGAAAAGGAGGTGCCGGATAATCGGTAGCGTATCGGACTGGCTTTTAAATGTTATTTCTTGTGTAATCATCAGTGTTATATTTTGACTTTTAATGAATATTATCGTCAATGTTCATCGTCAAGAAGAGCGATGCGAATGTACGAGGTTAAGATGGGTCGTTGTTAGCTGAGATGGACTCGTTCTTGGAAGGCGGGGGTGGAAACAAAACATAAGATAACGAGAAGGAGAATATTAATAGAGAATAAATAATAGAAATTGTCGTTTATTGACTTAACCCTTTTATTTATTTATTTATTCATTTGAAACATTCCTCCTTTCTCGTAGGGAAGCTTTCTCGCGTTACGTTTTAAGAATAAGACGCCGAGTGAAGCCGTTTATTCTTGTTGTTGTTGCGGTTCAAGTGGCGGAGGAAACATTTTCTGGATTCCATGGGAGGCCATTCGTTGAATTTCATTGTTATGGGTTCCGAGCCCCGGCTCCGTTTGACTGGACCAACAGTTTACGGTAGCCTGGTACGAATGATGTTTGTAAACGATTGGGCGGCTTCGCCCCCCCCCCCCTTTTGGGGGGGGGGGGGGGGGGGGTATACGGAATTTTTTTTCCGGTCTTAAAAGTACTATGTGATTGTGTAAATCAGTGAACGGTTTTTTTGGGTTCGCCTTTAGTTGCAAGGTCACTGGACTAGATGAGGGGAAGCTCTTTTTTTTTATTTTTTTTATTTTGAGCTTCATATACAAACTTCCTGTATTTAGATTTTTTCCCCCTTAGTATTAAACTGGATCTTAATTTTCGTAAGGATTACAAAAATTATTTTTTTCTCGTTTCCTTGAGAATAATAATAAAGATTCAAGTTTTGATGGGAAAAAAGGAAAGAAAACGGCATTCCGTTAGTCTCGAGGAATTTTCTTCTCCGCAAGTTTTTTTCCCACGTCCATTGCGTCCTGAGAGAAGATAAAATGGAAAGGAGCAAAAGTGTGGGTGCGCGTATCCACGTGACCTTTAAGGTGTCCCATAATGATAAAAGCACCCTTGATTAGTGCTGTTAACGTTAGTACAATTAAAAAACAAAAAGGAATAAATTTTTGTAAGAATGTCCGTTGATTATAATGAACAATAGTCAAAAAATAAATAATAAAAAAAGTTGTCGCATTGTTGCGCACAGGGGAAAATTCGTTTTTGCCCTGTCCCAAAAGGATAGAACCACTTGTCCAAAAATGAAAAAAAAACCACAACAAATAACATAGGTTAAATAGTTTTTTTCATGATCTAATATCCAATAAAGCCACCGTGTGATATTGATCAGATCCACAAGTTGCTTTCAATCAACTTATGCAACTGATCATCCTGGATTTCTTCCCATGATTGCACAATATGACATTTGAAAGCTTCACACTTTCCTTGCCAACATGCCCCAAACATTCTCCATTAGATTGAGGTCCGGGGAGTACGCTGGTCAGTCCATAAGACTGACGCCGCTTGATAAAAACCACTTCCACGTTGACATAGCGTTGTGAATAGGGGCATTATCTTGTTGAAATTGGAAGAATGGACCTCCCAATTTCTCAGCAAAAAGCAGTTAGTAAGTATCCAGGTTAGTTTTTCCACCCCAGCCAAAATCTCCCCACACCATCACACCGGCACCACCTTGTTGTCTCTTAGACATGAAACGTCCTTTCTTTCTTAAATCATGCCAGTAAGATGTCCATCCTTCTGGCCCATCCAGATTAAACTTTTCTCATCACTACACACAATATTTCTCCATTGCTTGTCCTAACTCATGTGATATTTTGCCCACTGAATTCGCTTGTTCAGTAGTGGTGCGGTTTTCATTTTCTTAGAATTTAAGTGTACGGAGGCTTTCACAACCCTATGAATAGTTGAATTAGATACTGATATGTGGAAGAGATGCCGCTGCTCGTAGACTCGGTGTAGAATTATTGCTCATTGTTCTGATAACCTGTCTTTACTGCCGTTGAGACAAAACTTGCCGTCTACCAGTATTAGACTTTTTTTCTCACCGTATTTTTCGCCAAACTTGATGAAATTCATAATGACGTGATGAGAACGCTTCAGTTGACGGCCTATTGCTCTGAACAATTGTTTGGCACGGTACAATTCTATAATTTGATCTTTCTCGAATTCAGTCAAAGCTTTACCACGTCCCATTTTAAAAGTGACAAAGCAAATTAATCTGCAGCAATAACAAGTGTACAAATGATTCAGAGGAACTTTATTGTGATTTGCATAAAAAGTAAGCTTGACACTTTAGTAGTTTAGACGAGTTTATCACATGAGATCGGGGGTGGTTCTATCCTTTTGGGACAGTGCAAAAGTGAGTTTCCCCCTGTGCGCAGCGAGTTTTCATTATAATCAACGGAAATTCTTACAAAAAGGTTTCCTTTTGTTTTTTACTTGTACTAATGTTAACAGCACTAATCAAGGGTGGTTCTATCATTATGGGACGCACCGTAGTTCTTTTTTTTTAATTAAACGTATTTACATATTTGTTAAAAATAAAAAAAAAAAAAGGTGGAGGCGAGCCTATTTATTTTGATTTCACTCGAAGAAGATGAAAGAAGGAAGTTTTGCGAGTGAGCCTGTTGATTAAGAGGGTAAGAAACCGATTAGGCTCATTTGAAGAGTGGAGGAAGGAATAGATAAAATGATAAATATATATGTTTATATGTATACAGGAAGGGAGTCTGTTTAAACAGGTGGCGTCGAACGCGCGAAATAGTAGAAGAAAGGCACGCCTTGTGTTACAATGAAACAGATGCTTACGAAAGAAAAGCAAAGAAATAGGAACAATGACAAGATGTGGCCAACGCGTGTGTTGATCCGCTTGGTTGGAGCCTTTCCCTCGGACATGGTCGACTGCAAGGTAAACTATATTCTGCTCCTGTACAGGTGTTCGTAGAGAATATGTTGATAATGGAGGTTTTTAGAAACCTTACGACCATGATATCCTCCTACAGAGAGCTATAGTGCTCTCATTGCCTCAGTCTGTCTTGTCACCTTTAGTATTGTGGCAGTGGAGTCGCTCGCCTTGTCCTCCTCCTCCTCCTCCTCTTGCTCCCAGTGCATAATGCGCGCCTTTGACATCACTGCTCTGGTTTTTAAAAAGCAAAATGGAGGAAGAAGGCCCTTTCTCACAAGTGACGTAGTGGAGTGTGACTCGCGTGGGTAGGTGACCCTCGTGGGAGGAATTTCTCAATTGGGGTCTATCCAAGGGCAGCAGCAGTAGTAGCCCAGAGGCAGCGATGAGAATTTATGAGGAGGAGAAGGCTTTCGTCGCTCAGGCTTAATTTCTTTCAAAAATCTTGCGAGGGCCCTCTGCGATTGTGTGGAATGAAATCTTGTTTTCCACTTAACCAGATGAAATATTAATTTGGGCTTTTTTTTCCTCTCTCATCTCCTCCTCTTCTTCTCGGAAACATTCCGTTCCTCGTGAAAGGGGGGGGGGCATTAATTTAAATGCAATTATGTATATTGTGCCTGACGTGATTAGATTAGGCTCGTTCCCCCCTACGTCTTTTTTTTTTTTAACTCTTTTATTTATATGACATTTGGACAATGGTCCTTGGTACCGTGGGAAATGAATTTTATGACGAGTCTCTCTCTCTCTTTTTATTTTTATTCTTCTTAAGAATTTGTCAATTAGGATGAAATAAAGTTGATTTGCGAAGATGCGAGCAAGGCGCTTTTTTAAGAATTTTATAGCTTGGCATTGTGAATTTGTCTGTGTCCGGATTTTAGATCCTTTTGACCAAATAGCATTTTTCGATGAAAATGAGCCCCAATATATTGTGTTCATATATTGTGTTTTTTCGAGATTATACAGTCACATGCCAAAAGTCATGAGATAGCACCTAATAACTTGTGGGACCTCCTCTAACCCGGCATTGATTCCACAAGTCGGTAGAAGACATCTGAAGACATTGCCAACCATTCCGACTGGAGAGCTTCCCACAATTGCCCATTACGGAGCCACCAGCGGCTTGCACAATGCATGCTTGAGTCCATGGCTTTCATGGGGTCTGCGCCACACTCGAGCCCTACCATTAGCTCGTATCAGCTAGAATCGAGACTCATCAGACCAGGGTCGAGTTTTTGGACCTGAGATTGCGGTTTAGTAAGCATCGCTCATACGTCAAAATTGTGTAAGATCAGAGCAATTGCCATTGGAAGGCTTTGATATTACGCAATTTTGACGTATGAGCGATGCTTACTAAACCGCGATCTCAAGTGCAAAAACTCGCCCCTGGTCACACGTTTCCAGTTGTCAAGTGTTCAGTCGATGTATTCATGGGCCCAGGAGAGACGTTGCCGACGGAGAGACCTCGTGGGTTTTCTGCTTCCATATCCCATGGACACCAGATTTCGTTGCACAGTTCGCATCGATACAGCTCTAGAATTATCCTGGTTAAAATCTGATGTTATCTGCCGTTGGTCCCGTTCGTTGAGAAGGTGTGGTCGATCACTGCGTTGTCCATGGTGGGAGGTAATGCCGTTAAGTTGGTACTCTCGGTGGAATCTTGAAACTGTGGACTGTGGGATGTTGAATTTTTGAGCCACCTCCGATATTGAATGACCCATACGTTAGACTCCACATACCAGGCCACTTTCGAACTCGGATAGCTCTCGTCGTGTAGCCATTGTCACACTGACACCTGACCCCTTACTCATGACAGTTTAACTACTGACACTGATTTACATATTTATACTATTTGCACATGATGCTACTGCCATTTGAAAACTAGTCCACTGCTATCCCATGAACTTTTGGCATGTGAGTGTACACACTTTGCAAAAAGTGTAGATTTTCTTGACAAACTAAAAATCTAAATGAAATTCTTCTATAAGTCGGGTTACCTTCTGCAGTTAACGTCAGTCGTCTTTCTAGGAAGACTTTCCACATGTTTCTAGAAGGTTAAGCTATGCCCTTTCTCATTTAGAGCAGCAGCAATCCTTCATGTTAGCCGAAGTGGACGGTCTAATTCATCCCACTTGGTCTTTTATTGGAGTCTCGAACTATCCATTTAGACACCTTATAAGCACTGTCATTGTGAGAAACAAATAGATCCATGCATGTCTGTAGTCAATTGCAGGCACTGTAGGTTATCTATAGTGTCCAGGTAAATCTCATAATCTGTAAATTTCTTTAGTCGAACCAGGAGATTAGACGCCTTAATCGTACAATATAATTTAAGACATTTCAGCATTCGACGGGCATTTTCTGTATCCATGTGCAATTGCCAGATTAACAAAGTGTGTAGTGAGATATCGATTCAAGCAACTCTGCCTTTACTTCACTTGGGATGAACTTTGCACATTTTATTGAGCATTGGTCGTCGACTTTTTATGGACAGCACTTCTCCCATGTAATTTATCTGTTTGTGGTAGCAGAAGCAAACCGATTATCCCGGTTAGTACTCTGCAGAAGCGAGCTCATGAGGTCGTTTTACATTTGTTGGCCCTTTAACGCTTCCATTTCGCAATGCCATGATCCGTAGGTAGATTTAACAGCCCCTGAATCACGCGAACTTCTCACTTAAATGGCATCCAATGACAGTGCAACGTACAAAGTTCTACTGTTCGACCCATTTTTGAGCTGACTGACTACCTCGATGGATGCTTAAAAGCTGTTCTTTTGCAAATTATAGCTCGTTGTCTCCCTGATGGGATTTCTAAGGGGTGTCTCTGCACTTTTAGCAAGGTAGTGTATGTGATGAAAGAATCCGTTTGGCACTTGCAGCGTATTCCTGTAAAGAGTTTGTTCATTGATTTCCCTTAGAATTGATAATGCTTAAAACTTAACATTTTCTTGAAAATCTTTGAAAATGAGCACTGACTGGAGATAATGGAAAATTAGCAGACTATTGAGACAGTGTAAAGGCGACAGAGGAAGCAGTCCCCTCGCTCGGTGAGGAGCGTTGGATTCCTTGAATGACGATCGACATTTTCTTATCATATTGGCAGGTGCTAAAATAATAGCGAGATAATGAACTCTCTTGTTTATTTGGAAAAGAAATGAAAGAGGCGGTTGCCTCCATATTGAAGACGCATACTGGTAGGCGATTGAAGTCTATATTTCTCTCAGGTGGGTGTTATTACCTGGTTGCTTGTGAAAATGTGATGAAAATCTCCACTCTCGAGTTGACGTAATTCCTGTGTAGTGATAGCCAAAATAGACAAACTCTGTGCGATAACGACACACTGATGCGCATCCCGTTCTATGCGTGTCTCATGCCAAAGGAATTTCTTTATCTGAAGGTCGATTAATATAAAGGGAGGGGGGCCGCCTCTACTTATTCTTTTTTGTTTGATTTTCATTATTTTTTCCCACCACGTTGAGGAGCGATTTATTGTTAGAGGAAGATCGATTCGCTTCTCAATTTTGATTCCATTCTTGTTATTGTTATTCCTTGTAATCGTAACTGGATACACTTGTTGGCGTTCTTACCGATAAGAATGGTAATTGGCGGCGGCGGATTAAGTTACACATTCTTGAAGCGCCAACGGGATTAGAAGGCCTTCTCCTCCACGTCGCTTCTCCTTTTGTTCTTCTTCTTCTTCATGAACCCCCATTGAATCCTCTTTCACCTTCTTTGCCTTGGGATTTTTTTTTGTACTGTCGACGGAATATGTATACTCGTCTGTTTTATTTTTTTATTAAATATCTGTTTTACTAGTTTGAATGTTATCACCTATTAAAATCTTTATCGTTCATTTATCATTTCTTTACTGGTGACTCACTCCTTTATTAGCATTATGCTTGTTTTTTTTTTAAACCGGTAGATTACTGATACATGTTTCTAATCTCAGTGAAGAACGCGTATTTTTTATAAAAAAAATTTGAATTCCATTTCACATCTCCTTGTTGTATACTTGACAAATAATTTATCAAATTGCTCGATTGGTGTCGTCGTCGGTTGATTTGATGGGCCCGAGACTAGAACTCTGCAACCCGTCTGGAGCAATCAGTATCAGTTTCACGATGAAATTCACTGAGCAAAAAGAGGAAGAAGAAGCGTCGGACGAGGAGGAACTTTATACCTTGAACAGGTAACAGATTGAATTCCTTTCTGGCTCAGTGTTTTTTTTAATTTCCTGTTGGCTCTTGTTACCGGGAATTGGGGCACATGTTGCTCTCTGGGCTTTTGCAGGCATTTTCCGATTTCAAACATACCAACTGTCGTAGTAGTAAATTAAATAATAATAAAGATAGACGAAAGTGGCTGAAACCCTGAGTTCATGGAAAGGCCCAATTCAAAGGCTTATAAAGTGGGGGTTAAAATGTGGGGGTAAAATTGAGGTTAAACGTGCAAAATTGGAAGAAAGGGGTCTTGGTAAAACAATACAAAATTATTTTTCTTACCGAAGTGTTTCGACAGTTTCGTCGTCTACAATGTCACTTTACAAATGAAGATTTGAAAAATCGAGCTTAGATTTTAAAAATAATTCTGTAACCAATAACTAAAAATATAACAATGATTAATTAAGCGGTATTGTTAAGTAAATAATATTGTAAATGACGCTATTGTTGGAGATTTAAATGGTGTCTTGGATGATGCTTAAAATAGCATTCGTATCAAATTGACTTGATTATACAGGGTGTAACTCGAGTTGTGTTATGATAGAACTGATCAGAATAAGCATTCTATGAACATGGGTCTGCAAATGCATCGTTTATGAGCTATGGTACATGATGTGCACTGTTGCTATTGGTTACAACAACTGTTCGAAATGACGTCCTCCAATGTCAATGCATTCGTCTCTGAACGTTTCAACATACACGTTGCAACATCTGGGGGGTGTTGTTGATGTTGTCTGCCGAAATAGCCAATCGTGCGATGAGTTCCTCCGCAGAATCAACATGTGTTTCGTAGATCAGGGACTTCAAGTGTTGTCCCCACAAAATGAAATCCAATGGTGTTAAGTCTGGTGATCGTGGTGGCCAGTTAAGTGAACCACCCGGTCCAATCCAACGTTCGCCAAAAGTTTCAGTGAGGAAGGCTCGGACATGCAATGAGAAATGCGGAGGTGCTCCATCAAGTTGGAACCACATGTCAGTGTACTCACGAAAGGTGTAATCAGCCATACCGGATGCACTTCTCTCCTCACTTTAGGTTTCCAAGTGTGCAGGATCAGCCTAAACATGAAAGACTAAAATGCCATAACTCATAAACGATGCATTTGCAGACCCATATTCATAGAATAAAAAATGCTTATTCTGATCAGTTCTATCACTCCCCAAAATTTGTAAGACAACTCAAGTTGCACTCTGTACCTATCTATTTATGCTGAGGAAGATGTACACACGTGAAAATAAAATAATTTCTGTGGAATATTATATCCACAGTTTCTGATGAACCTTCTTAACTATAATTTTAAGTTGCTTTACCACCAAGGTCCCTCTATTCCAATTATAACCTGACATTCCAAGCTTGTTAGTAAAGAGACAAACGCTAACATCTTTGCCAACCCGCGATTCGTTAGTGTGTGTGTGTGTGTGTGTGTGTGTGTGTGAGAGAGAGAGAGAGAGAGAGAGAGAGAGAGAGAGAGAGAGAGAGAGGCAGACCTGCGCCTTAACCCTCATTTTTAATGAAAAAAAAATCATTTCTTCGAATGTGGTATTTAGAAAATGGAAAAACCCCCATCTTCTTTCGTTTCTCATTTTTTTCCGATCAAATAACATATCACATGCTCCGTGTTGCCATCTAAAAACGTTTATAGTTTTAAAGACCACATGACGACTACTCCCACAATTCTGATCCCACTGGGACAATCCGTCCAAAACTTCGCAGGATTATAGATCCTGCTTAGAGGAATCTGCATACAGAGTTTCACTCTTTACATGCCTATAGAACAAATTGACCACGTGGACCCCTCTAACTTTCATCCGCATAAATGCGATCTCAGTGGGCCAATCATAACCAAACTAAAGAGCGAAGTAGCACATACCATAGTAAGCTACTTACCAAATTTCGACCTTGTGTGACAAAAAATGTAGAAAATAGATGGAAAGGATAGAAGGACATTGTAATAAACAGGTAGCTCCATTCTTCCGCTACTTGGTAGTAGTAGTAATAGTCGTAGTAGTGGTCGTAATAATACAGGTGGAGTGGCGCAGGTAGTCATACCTGTTTGACGCATGCTTCGGAAAGGTGGTGAGTTCGCCGCGTACCTGTTTTTGAGACGTTTTACGAGACTGAAAGGAATGCCAGGCCCTTTAAACGGGAGTTGTTTTCAAATCCATTTGGCTCTTGCTGTGAATGGGGTTTTTGGCTGGTTGATGAACGAGTTGGATGACAACAGCCAATCCGTGGGAAGAGGCCAAAGGGTGTGTGTTTGTGTGTGTATTACGCAAACGTAGTTCCCCTTCAGCAAACGGGTTCTTCTTGTGAAGAAACTCCGGGTCTAGGTCGAGCATTGTAGAGAAAAGTCGATGTAAATTGTATCGCAGATAATTTGAATGGAAGGTTGGAGAAAATGGGTCTATTAATGAATCGTGCTTCTCTTTTTTCTAAAATGTGTGTGCATGTGCGCGTGTATATGTCGTGTTTTTGAAGATATAGAAATGTCGATGACTCGTTATTTAAATTTTCTAAGCTACCGTATCGATGTTGACTGAATTCATTAGCAGGAGGCGTATCCAAAGGATTTGTCGATAATAATTTTCATCGATAAGATAAGGACAGGATTTCTTTCCGTACACAACTCCGTGAAACTGGATTTCTCTTTTGTCCGTAAAGCTTGGTACACCCTACCTGGAATAAAAATTTAAAAGCGACTATATCTATAAATCTGCACGGTGGATTAAACTGAGACGACTACAATTGTAAAGATACTGGGAATTTTTATAAAGTAACCTCACATTCCAGCAACAAATTTGATGACATATTTGAATCACTTGACTTACTTAATGAAGTCATTAAAGAAAACTCCGACGTGAAGAGAGCTTACAGTAATTTGGTCGATTACGCCACCTTTATTGAAAAAGCTGAAGGTGGCATTAAAAAGCATAATTTATGGACCCTTTTCACTCAATAAATTAATGAGTCGATCATAAATTTCTGTACAAAACAAAAGAATATCAACTCTTTCGTTTGTCATAGAAAGAGCGAAACTTCAAGTCATAAAGATTATTCCCTCCATGCTTTCCATGGTATGAACCGCTCACTGACTTTTTTTTAATGTTATCTTATCCAACGAAAGTGTACAGAATTAAATATCATACAGCTAATTGATATGAGGCCTGGTATCAATAGCTAATTTCTGTTGGCCATATTGTTGTCAACAACTAATTGCTAGTAGCTACTCGCTCGCTTACGAGAACTACATTCAGTAATTTGGGGCACTAGAAGAGAATCTCTTTTGCAATGACCCACAAAACAGCTTCCTAAAGGCGAAGATTCCACATTTTGAAACAAAGACCAGAAAAATGGTACCTCATTAAAAGAATTTCATAAAACGCAGAGGTGTTTGATAAGGAAACTGACTTTATTCACACTGTTACCTAGTCCTCTTACAGTGGATGGACAGGAAAACTGAAACACCTGGGTTGCACACACCGACACCGTCAGGGAATAAATGTTGGAACATAGGGTGCACCTGAATATGCCGATTGTACTTGACATTGACGTGTCCTTCCAGAACAATCAGTGGGACTTGAGAATGCCAGGAAATTGCACCCATGCCATCATCTCCATGCTTCACTGTGGGCATTAAACAGTCCGGTTGGTAAGCCTGTGAGAGGGGTCTCCACACATACAGACGACCGGATGTGGGAAAAACGGTGAAGATGGACTCGTTAGAGAACACTACACGTTTCAGGTTGTCTATAGTACAGGATTTGTGCTCCTGGCACCATTCAATTCGACGTTTGACATTTGTGCGGTTCACCAAGGGCTTGCGTATAGCAACCCGTCCATGAATATTGATCCTGGAAAGCTCACGACGAACAGTTTTGGTGGAAAAGGGTGAACTATCTCAGTGTATTTAATTCTGCGGTCACTGTAGCAACTGTGGATTTACGTTTTTTGGATACAATCCTCGTTAGTGCGCGGGCATTTCTTTCAGGTAGCTTCCTCTTGCCTCCACACTTACTCCTTTGGTATGCCGACATGACCCGTGATACTGTACTCTCGACACACCACAAATGCTGGCTGTCTCGATCACTGTTGCACCGGCAAGACGAGCTCCAACAAATTGCCCTCTTTTAAACTCTGTAATGTGAGATGTGTAACAACCACTGTATGTCACTTCAACCTCTACACATTGAGGTTGTCACCAGAATGCAAATTTTTAGTTAACTAATAATTTGCATTCAAGTTAAACCACTTTCTTTCGGGGATGCTATAATTGCCAGTGTTTCAGTTTTGCTGGCCACACGCTGTAGTTATACAAGGTCGAGAAACAAACACCATTAAATCCACGAAAACAGAATTTTTATACGTATATTTCGGGGACTATACCTCCTTCATCAGTGAAAAAAGTAGAAAATCTTTGAAGAACGTCTTCCTATGCCCTTAAAAATTCTTTTCTTGTGGATTAGTAGTGTTCGTTTCTTTTCATTGTTTCCAAGTTTTCAAATCCAAAACTTCATAAAAGTTTAGTAGAAACCACCAAACATCCTTTACATTTCCTGGCTAACACGTTGTGCATTCTACAAACATGACTGGCAATACTAGATTTATAGGATTGAACTCCATAATTAAATAAGTTATTCATGCATTGCGTTTGAGGCTTGAAATGAGATAGCACCTACAATGAAATTGAACATTATATAGCTCCATTCTTCCGCCAGTTGCAGAAAAAACATGGCTTCACTGCAGCACTTCTACTTCTCAATTGTTTTATTATCATTTTATGGAAATAATTTCTTGATGTTGTAAATACACAGCTCATGAAAAAAATCAACTCTGTAAAAGAATGTTTTTGTTTTCCTATAATTTGTTGTTGGGAGTGTGAGAGTTTGTGTGTGTGTGTGTGTGTGTGTGTGTTGACGCCACTCGCCCTGTAGGGAATATCGACCATTTGAATGCACAATGAGGATCGAAGCACCTTGTTGCTTTTTCCACGAAATAGTAAACCACATTTTTGTTCCTTCTCTTTCTATTCTATAAATAAGTGATGATGATTTTAGTATTCGTAGCCCATTCTCCATTTGGCCCAGTGAAGCCTTCATCTTTTGGCAACCGGAGATACCTTTCTTCCTTATTTTCCCCCTTTTGACAGCCTGTAATAAGGATTTTGGGCTATTTTTAGAAGGGCCACGCAGGAATGGAGAGTTTACTTTTTTAATTTTAAACTGCGGGGTTTCTTTGTTTTACAATCACTGTAATTTCCGAGGAGTGAGTGACCTGGGCACGGAATGAGGATTCAAATGGAAGCGTTTCGTAGGAGGAGATAGAGATGGGCTTTGCCTAAGTTGGCCGTTTGTTGGTGTGGCTCCGACACTAATTGCAACCCCGAGAGGACTGACCACCCTCTTGCCAAAAATGTCCGATGGAATCCTTTCTGCGGAGAAAAAACTTCCACTTTTTCTTGCTGGGAAGATGACCGCCAGTGAACTCGGGAACAAGGGCACCGGTGTCAAGATCGAGAGAAGAAGAGTTCCGTCAGGGTAGAGGGTTCGACTCCCGAAAAGGAAAAAAAAAGCAGCACACGAGATGAATTTTTTTTTTGCAAAGCACACAAAATGGGTCGAAAGGCTGTCCCATTACAAAATTTTATTAATATATTTTTAGAAAACAAATTTTGATGCAGGATATAGATTCCTGGGGATGTTATGTAAGACATCCATGCATCCGGAGAACGTGCAAATTTGGTCTGGATTTTATTTCATAAATCGTAAATGTTACGCACAGTTACTTTTCGACCTACTGTCTCTCTTCTACAATACACTTGTTCTGGAAGCTTTCGTATTCCAGTTTCGAATAAATCTGTCGATTGACGTTGACACCACATCATCAGGACTGTTTCTTTCACTACATCATTGGATAGGAATTTCTTGTCTCCTAAGTATTCTTTAAGCGTCCCGAACAAACGACAGTCTTTAACAGTAAAGTGATGGATCCACGTCTCATCATTGTTCGGATTCTGGTCAAAAAATGCCATTTTGAATCGTTAACGAGGAAAATTGGGGGCACACTACTTTCTGCTCTGCAGACAACTGTTTGGGTAACTATCGAGTGTTGACTTTATGGGATCCCAAGATGTTATGGAGCATGTTCTTAACATGACCAACATTAATGTTAAGTGTTGAAGCTCGTAGTTCACTCTTCTGTTGTTGCTTCGTATGGGCTTACCAATCCCGCGATGGTCACATTGCTGACTGCAGATTTCATTGCTTTAGTCTTGCTTTGTCAGATTTCAATCTCTACACATTCGTGACCTTCCTTAACTCACTTCATCGTCCAGCTGTACCATTTAAAGGACAAATCTACGGCCACATTAATAAGATGATGGCATATTTAAAAACTTTTGATTCGAACCCTAAATGTGTGAAAAAAACAACCATTCCGAACAACGCAATTTACGTTTCCGTCTATGTTGGTGACGTCAACGGAGGCATGGTTTTGTTTCACAGTGTAAAAAATAATACATGGCAAGCGAGTTTAATCATCATCAGTATATAGATAAATTCAATGAATTAATGCATATGGTATTGATGATGATGAATCTCGCGTGTGATGTATTAATTTACATTGTGAAGCAAAGACCATGCCTTCGTTGACGTCACCAAGATGGACGCCCCGCTATTGGAATTTTCGTTTTTTCACACATTTAGAGTTCGAATTAAAATTTTTTAAATATGCTAACATGTCATTAATGCTCTCATCTTTCAATTTAAATGAATTTTAGGTGATCATCGAGTTGTCGTTTAAAAAAAAAAAAAAAGCCCCTCGTCAATGGCTTAGAGCAGGCCCAATCGCAAATGAATTGCATTGATCTTCGAGCAGGCCCCAATCATAGATAAATTGAGGAAAGTTCAGTCTCAAAATAATGTTAATGAATGAAAAAATCCTTGGCACATTCATAATTATTATCCGGCTATCCCTGGTTCGAGGCTAGGCCATAGAATTTTCTTCATTTAATTATTAAGTAGCGGAAGAATGGAGCTGTCCGTCCATCCCCTTCATAATTTCCGCATTTTTTGAGGTAGAAGGTTGAAATTTGTAATGTAGCTTACTATTAGCATATGCACCATCACTATTTAGTTTGGTTTTGATTGGCCCACTGGGGTCGGAGTTTCGGGGGTGGGGACCAAATTAGAGGGGACCAAAAGGTCTACGTGTATCTATGCATATAAAGGAATGAAATTTGGTATGCAGATTCCTCTAAGTAAGAACTCCATTACTATGAAGTTTGGGCTAAATTGTCCCAATGGGGTCGGAGTTGTGAAGGTGTCAGTGACTTGGTCTTTAGAACTATGGCAACATATGGCATGTTATACAGGGCGTCCAAAAAGTCTGGTAACATGGCAGAAATCTCAAAGCTGCCAGGTAGGCTAGATCTGATGAGTGTGATTTATAGGTAATAAGGGGGGGGGGATTCATTGCCGCACCCGAATTTGAGTTTGACCTCCAAATTTAAGGTCATCCATTTGCTAACTCGAAAACTATTAAAGATAGAGAAAAATTTCCATTTGCTACCCTGTAGAGCAACACCACATTAGTCTAAAACAATTTTTAATCGCACGCTTCCCCTTGAAACATTTTGAGAAAAGAGTCACTCAAGTCAGGTTGGCTGAGGTTTCTAACACATTTGAATTGCAGTGAAGCACTCCATTGGGAATTTTCTTTCTTTGAGTGACTCTTTCTCGCCCATTTACTCAAAATTTTTCGAGGGGAGGAGTGTGATTAAAAATTGTTTTTAGACTTATATGGTGTTGTTCTCATAATAACAATTGGAAATTTTTCTCTATCTTTAATAGTTTTCGAGTTAGCAAATGGATGACCTTAAATTTGGGGGTCAAGGTTAAATTTGAGTGCGGCAATGAATTCCCCACCCCCTTATTACCCCTAAACCACACTCAATAGATCTCGCCTACCTGGCAGCTTTGAGACATCTGCCATGTTACCAAACTTTTTGAACACCCTGTATATCGTTCGATCGGAAATACTGAGAAACGAAAGAAGATAGAGCTCTTTTACACTTTCTAAATACTACGTTCTAGAAACTCAATTTTTCTATTTAAAAAATTGAGGAGGAGGGATAAAAAGTGAGATAAAAGGGTAAAAATAGATGATCTCAGGGCTTCCGCTACTTTCTTATAAAAAAAAAGAGGGGATAAATTCTGAGCCTTATTTCATAATGACAATGTAGAAAATAGGAAGGAAGAGATTTCACGTTCTTGGCTCGAACTAAGGAATTTCGCCTGTGGTTAGAGCAGCGACAGCGAAAGTCCTGTTACCGGTTCGAGTCCACGTTGTGGAATTTTTCCCTTGTCTATATTGTCATTAAATGTTCGAAGATGTGTTTTTCACTTCCTTGAATATGGCTTATTAGATGGGGTGGATTATCTATTAAAGTCATGATAGAAGATTTTAACTGGGCGTTATGGATTGAGCTTATTTTATTAGCGTGAAATTATGGCAACCGTGATATGTGTCTCGTTTGAACAATGGCGCCTTATCTCGTTACGTAAAACCGTCGATTCGCCCGACCGTGAGAGCGCTGGGCGTCCTTCCAGTAGCTCGGCGGGTTTTCCATGGTTTCTTATGGAGGGAAGCTACTGTAAGAGGATAACGAATGGCATTCTACCAAAATGCTTGCTCGTCCATGAATAATTTAATTTATTATTATTATTATTATTATTATTATTATTATTATTTGTTATTATTTCCGATGACGAAACCCCATTGGAAAGGATTCAAAATGCTTGACGTAATCTTATCATCACCTTTAGAAGATTAAACAGAAAAAAAAACGTGATAAAGTCGTCCTATCGAATATATTCCAGATGGTCGTTATATTAGTTTTCTTTTCTTTTTTTTTTAATTTGTTTTTACATAATAGCCAGGAGGTTTTTGTTTAATGAAGTTTCGATGTGGGATGAGCTATTTTTTTCTTCTTAAGAGGGTGTTTATTCATTTGGTATTCTTTCCGTGTTTCTGTCCTGGAAAGTAAGATCTCAAAAGAGAGAGGCCAAGGGAATTGGATTGAGTAGAAAGGAAGGGCTCAGCGTGGAGCAACTGGTTATGTTTATAATGGGGGGAAAAAAAGAGGACTGCTCTGTGTGTTGGGGTTGAATGAGAAGGCAATTATAGAGGGCACTCCCTCCCGCTGTCATCCACCATCACATTCATTACCTCCGTGGAATAAATGGTGGAAATGGGTGGGTCACGTTGCGTGGGGGTTAATTAACATATCACTGCTATTCCCTTCCCTACCTCCTCCTCCTCCTCCTCTTCTGTTTTTCTGCCAGACGCCATTGGCCTTTCTGCGGCGAATCCATTAAGGATAAAGACGAGCGCATACATTAAAATCCCCCATTCTCATCTTTTTTCCCCCTCTTTTTCTATCTTTTAGTAATAAAATAAAGTGTTGTTGTTGTTGTTAAATATTCATGGAGTTTATGCGAATCGAATAGTTTTGTTCCGCTCGTTCTCTGGTCGTTATGGCGTCGTCAATCCTCGGTGACGACTTGCTTTATGCAAAGGTTTTGGTGCATTATGATGCGCTTTCATGTTTTTTCATTTCGAGCTGATATCACTCTCGTCCAGAGTGAGTTATTGGTCGGATGTTTTGCTCACGGGACTCGTAGGTAAGGTCAAGAGTCGCAGGAAGGGGAAGAGGTGATTTTGAATTTTGAAAAATATTTCCACGAATTTCTTAAACGACGAGGGTCTCATGATGTATACGTTTAATTGCGACTTTTTTAAAATTTTATTTTATTATTATTTTTTTTTTTATCGTATCCTGATATTTTTTTTCTATCCGATCCACGATGAAACTTTCTGGCCAAACCTGTTTTGTCTCGTCCGAGCTTTTTCGCGAAAGGCATTTTATTCGAGAAGAGGGTTTTTTTTTTTTTGTAAATATAAACATGAATTATTACAGAGTGACGAAACAACAACAACGAGAGAAGAAGATAGATGTTTCAATTTGGAATTTTTATTATTATTTTTTTTAATTATGTTTAAAAGTCAATGACTAAGTTGAGTCATTAAGAGAGAGGGGAAATTGTTTATGAATGTGAATAAATCATATTCAGGATAAGGGGGTTTGAGAGAATCCGTCTTTAAGAAAAATGGCATCCACGCTGATCAAAAGCAGAAATTTGGAAAGTGTGCCTTTGCGATCTTTAAGACCTGTTTACGTTGGTGATTTTTGTTAAAAGGAAAGAGGATTAAGAAGAGTGGTGATCTTCTTGCAAGAGAGCTGCAGAATTGCTCGGCAATGCTCGAAATTTTTGCGAATTTCAAATACCTCGAGACAGGTAAGGCCAATAGACAGATAAGGAATGCTTATTTCAAATACCTCGAGTTAATTCGTGAGAGAAATGTTTGTTAAGCTGCTTTCGTTTTCAGAGCAAGCAACAATTTTTTTTTTTTTTTTTTTTTTTTACTTAAGACACCTCAGAACAGCAACTTACAACTCAGAACAAGTGATCAAAGTGGAGACAATCTTTCTCAATAGAGTGCATGCATTACAACGGGCGCATGCATTAATATACCCCTCTTAGGAAAAATTCAGAGGAGTGAGTTTCGGCAATCTCTCTGGTCATGGGACAGGATAAACTCTTCCAATACCATACTTGCCAACTTGTACGACTTTTCCGTACAGTATACAAATTTTGACGTAATTGTACGATTGTACGGACAGATTTATAAAAGTACGAATTTTGAGAATAAGTGACAGATGTCTATCGCTAATGTTTCTGAAAACTACCACATACTGTCAATAGAATAATAACATGCTTAAGTGATTACATTTTTAGACCAGTTTATGTAAAAAATGAGTATCTTGTGAAACCTCCAAAGGGGTTGCAGATGTTTTCCTGTTTAGCTGTGCTTTTACTCGAGTTCTCAGTCCATTGGAATTGCAGAATTCATTATGCCATACATGTTCAAAAGGCGATAGCGTGTATCTGCAGTACTACCCGTGTTTGAGTGGGCATAGTTCTGCTGGAATATAGTGTCAGAAATGGTATGACTAGTGTGTCTATAACCTTCCTGAAGTGGTGGTTGCTGTGGAGAGTGTATACCTTCCTGAGTCCATACCCAGTAGCACCCATTCCGTTTGGCCATTATGACAATGCTGGACACTGCACGATTTTACCATCCTTCCTCCATGGATTTGCAGTTTTCACAATGACTACTATACAAGAGTTTCTGTTCATTGTAAAGAGAATTTTTTGGGAATTCACATTTCAATTGTGCTGTAATCTGCATGTGATAATACGTTGCGTCATTATATTGTCATGCAGTTTGGTAATTCTAATCAGTGAAAAATATGATTATAGTGTACATCAGTTTTCGGATTATAGTGTACACTGAATATTTCCGGTTCTGGATCATTCGGTTTTTTTTTTCTGGTTTCGGAAAAAATGCATAATTTGGCAGATATGTTAATAACATAAGTGATTTCTCGAAAACGGATAGAGAAACCTAAAAACGGGTTTCATTTTCGGATTAGTGAGGAAATTGCACCCCAGATCGAGTGTACACATGACCATGTTAATTGGTTCTGGTACATTTTTGAGTAAATGTACGAATTTCGTTGTCCATAAAGTTGGCAAATATGCAATGCAATGATGTTCGGGGATTTTCAGGGACAAGGCTCGCATAAATCAACATCAAAATATGCAGGCGCGCCGTCAGTTGCAGCCACAATCTTCTTGCGGATAACGAGATCTCGTAGTGCCTGAAATATTATGTATCTCCGACCATTGCTTCCGATCCCAAAATACTCGATTTACCATCTTCAGACTTTAAACCTAAAGTTTTGAGACACAACGTCTATGCATTACAACAAAAAATTGTCACTGGACAGGCTCAAATTCGGCTCGTACATGAATTTTCAAAAAAAGAAATGTCATTCTTGCGACTGTGTAAAATGAATTTTTTTAGCAAACGATTCACGTAATTTAGATTCTGAGAGGCGGAGGGAGCATGTTAATTTAGAATAATCCAACTAATCAAACCCGTGCTCAGTCTTGATCAAGGAGTAAAGGTCGCTCCATGGTAAAAGCAAAAATAGCATTGGAGGACAACGAGGTGATCATTGCACGAACGCATTGAACCCACTACCGTGTTTTCTGGACACGTTCGTCTTGCGAAAGATAATGCACTTTTTGTTTGTCTTTTTTAGTTGTCACGTGTGTTTATTGTTTGCCGCTTGGTTTTATTTTTTCAACACAAACGAGCCCCAAGTGGGCAAACACGCCGAGTTCAGGTTCGTTGCCTCCTCAATCACTCACTCATTCGGGGTTTTGCTCTTCAAACTTTGTGTCTTCCGCTTTCTGCGCCTTTTCGTCTGAATCAAGGTAGTGAGTCAATATCTTCACAGGAGGGTATTTATGGTGAGATAATTTTTTTGTGAGTGTATAATCAGATTGGTCGTAGCTTGCAGAGAAATGAAAGCGCCATTGTCTCGAAATCACTTCCTACTCGTGGAATTTTCAATTATTGGACGAAATGGATTGGTTCCATCGAATTAGCCGCGGATCGAGGAGGAGGAGAAAGGGGCGCCCTTCTTTTTCTGTTTGTTTATTCGTTTGTTTCATGTTCTTTTCTCTTTTTTTATTGTGAAATTTTTGAAGTTGGAAAGCTGTTGCTAATTTGAAAAGAAAACTGGAAATTGAACTTGACAGCAGCACTTACAGAATGAATCCTTAAAAGTGATACCATAGAACTTGGTATCAGTTTTGTTGTAAGCCTCTATTTTTTTTTTTTTCCGGCCACCCCCTTGGGGTATTAATTAATTCGATTTCCGACGCCAGGTGGCTCTGTGTTATGGAATCCTCTTCCTTGTTTGAGGCGAAGGTCGGAGGTGAAAGGCCCCTGTGCATAAAAGGGAAACTGGTTTTGGGTAGAAAGCGAAAGTGAGGACGACGCTTCGGTTTTTGGCCCCGGCACGTGAATTATTCGCCATTAAAATGGCGTCCATCTTTGGAATGACCACCACCGACCCCTCGTTGCCCACTCACCACGAGTCATTGAATTCGCACGTTTTTGTAATTGAACGATTTATTATTGTAATCGGGTTGTGGGTGGAAATGACGGTTCGCGCCAGTTCCTTGACCTCCCCGTCAGTCTTGTGCGGAACTGAAAAGAAATTTTTCTCTTTCTTTCATTCGCTCCTCTCTTTTGTCTTTCTGAAAACACCGAAAAGAAGATGAACAGGGCCCTTTATAGGAGATTTCATAACAATTTGCTATTATGTTTAACAGCAATTAGCTTCTGCTAACTCTTAGCTCTTACAGTGTGCAACATGAAAAGTTTAGGCCAACATGAAAAGTGCAAATAGTTTCGTAATAAAGCAAAGAAAATAATCGAATTCATTGATAAGATTTTTATTTAGACTATCCTAAATTATTTGTTGTCCCAAAGGTTTATGTCATATGCGAAAAATAATCGTTCTCACACTTGGATCGAGATATCTACAGACCACTCATATTTGCATAATCCATTGCTGTTTTCAATTTTCTGCTCAAGAAATTGCTTTTGCATGGAAAAGTACAAGGCCAATCAGTCGTTAAAATTGCAAAGAAATTAAAAAAATATGCATCTAATGTTTATAAACTGTTGCTCAAAGATCCATCTTCCACAATAAAACCAAGATCAGACCGTCCAAGGGTCGTTACTATAGAGAAGATCGCATAATGGCTCGATCTGTTGCTAGCCAATTAAACAGATCTCTTCGAGAAATACAAAGTGAGTCAGGATATTAAATGCCTCAAAGATTGTTATTAACATGATTATTATAAACGTAATCCAAATATTTCTAACACTACAATGAAGAAGAAAACCTCGTGTAACCATCCGAGTGCCAGGCTTGACTGGACCAGAAAGCATAAACCTGCGTTTCCACAGCTCGCTAGAACTTTAAAGCGAAACGTAAGCTTTGAAGCAAATTCTACTCACTAGAAAAATGTAGCAGTAGATTGCGAGCTTTTGAAGGTATCCCATAGCTAAGTGTCTCGCGAGAAATCGCAGGCGGGAATTCAAAAAAAACATGGCGCTTCTCAATGCACGAAAGCGTTTGTTGTTACAGAGAACGAGTTTAGTTTTAAGAAGTTATTGATAGTTAATCTTTAAGTATTTTACAAAAACGATAACAAATTTCCAATTTAGCAATACGTGATATTTATTTTTATTTTCGCTATCGCTACAATAAATAAAATGAATAAAATAAAACAAAACCAATTAATTAATTAATCTAAGTAATAAATAAAGTAAAATAATGCACAAATTAATAAAAGAAAATGAGTAAAATAACAATTAAATAAATATAATAAAAACTATAAATTAATTCATGAATAAAAATTGTAAATTAATTAATGAATATAATGTATAATAAATGAATAAAAATAAAATAAAATGAAAATAAAATAAAAATAAATATAAAATAAACTCCATCAAATGTAATAAAATAAAATTAATAAACTAATAATTAATAAATAAATTTAAATAAATAAATAAAATAAAATAAATAAATAATTAATAAATTGTTAATAAATATAATACTCAAAGAAGAAATAAATCTGTGAGGATGTTGTTCACTGTACTGTTTCTAAATTAAAAGAGGCATTACAATACAACATTTTAGTTTTAATAAAAAACCAACTAGTTTCGGCTTTATGTAGGGGCTGCTAGCCTATTCTTTTGTACCCTGAAGAAGGCGGGAATAAAGCCGAAACTAGTTGTTTTTTTATTAAAACTAAAATGTTGTACTGTAAGGCCTCTTTAAAGAAGAAATAATAATAAAGTGACGATATTCTTCAAACAAAGGAGAAAAGGGAAACAAATACAAATCGCGGAATTTTTCCTTCCCTTTTCTCCTTTATATTCACACAACAAAAGCGACCCTAGGTACTGTACGCATCCTTCGCAATCATCAGGCAAAGGCATATACTGCCCATGCGTCTCAGTCATTTCCAAGCAGCAAGTTGGTTTAAAATCAAACTGAAGTAGGTATCCCCTTGAAGCGCAAAGCAGCTTGAAAATCCTCTGGCTTCACACAACTAGCGCATATCAGCTTAGTTTTTTAGGATAGCTTGAGCTTGAAAAATCACACGCAAAACGCTAAAAGCGCCAAGCTTCACGAGCTGTGGGAAGAACGCACCTTAAGAGCTGACAAGATGAATGTATCCATCTTGTTGTTTAGCGATGAAAAGAAGTTCAGTCTCGACGGACCTGATGGATAGAGGCATTATTGGCATGATTAAAGGAAAGAACTCTGAAGGATCATTAATGTTTTGGGGTTGCTTTGGCTTTAAAGGTGCACTTGAAATTGTCAAAATATGTGACCCTCGAAAATCTAAGAACTATCTGCAGATCTAGAAGACAGCTTTCTTTCAGTTGCAGAAATATTGCGTGGACCATCTTGAATTTTTCAACGTGACAGTGCTTCGATTCATGCATCAAAATCAACTTCGAAATGACTTAGCGACCATAATATCGAAGTGGCCATCGCGAAGCTCGGATGTTAATTCTCTAGAAAACTAATGTATGCGACATTCTAGCTCGAAAGGTATATGCCAACAAACACCACTTATCGTCTGTGAAAAAGTTGGAAAACTCGCGAGAAATGTTTCCAAACCTTATTAAAGCAATGCCAAATCGTGTGTATAAAATTACTCGTTCATTGAAGATTTAATAGTTATTTCATGTGACAAATTATTCACATGGCTTAATATTGTTAACTTAATAAATCTAGTTCCTTAAAATGGCTAGTTCCTTTATTGATGTATAAATGAAAAGTTTATTGATGTTTTTTTATTCTTTCTGGAAATACTCGTCATTTTTATGTTTTGGGACACAATAATAGGCCTAACAGCAATGAGCTATTGGTAGCATTTCCGGATGGGGAGGCTCACCTTCTCTTTCCATTCCATTTTGAAACAAAACGCTAAAAAAAAAATTGGCATGATCCCCAAAGGTACATTGATTCGAGTTCCTCTCTGATTTCTTCTCCTCCAGTTTTAATTTATTATGTCGAGTCGAGTCCATTTCCTTTTGATCTCATTACTCAAATGTGACTTCCACTTTTTCTTTTTGGACTCGAACTTGTTCATCTGGCTAATTGCGTCCAGATCATTTGTCAAATTTGGTGATCCATCATGGACTGATTGGACGACAAAGGAGACTTGTGTTTCTATTGTGATTGGCTGGAGGGTGGAGTTTTAGGGTTTTCTAAGAGAGATGTACCCCACGCGCGTGGGTGTGTTTTATAATGGCTGCGAACACGTGCTTTCGAGCGATTATTCGATAAACGTCTGTGGTGTGTTCAAATTTGCATAAGACATTAGTCTCCAGCGAGCCATTAATTATTTTTGACAGGGAGCGCGTTCTCTCTCTCTCTCTCTCTCTCTCTCTCTCTCGTCTGGGATCCAACCATTCGTGACATTTGCTCGGAAAGACAATTGACTGGAAAGGCCCTTAAAGTTGTGTTCTTTGTCTTTTAGACTAGGGTTTTGTCTATGTGTAAGGGTTTACAGTTTATGCTCTTGGGCTTCTGTATGATTTCTGAGGGATCTGTATCTTGATAACTTCATGCCTGTGCGGTTTTTGCATAGTTTGTTTAATTAGAAAAGAAAAGTTCATTTTACATAGCTGTGGTCTGTTTACTTAAGATGAACAGTATTATTAGTTGTTATTACTCTATCAAAATGTAATTTATGTGGAGTAGTAATTTTTATCTAAGACTGTGCCTGGGACCATTCTCTTGACCAAAATATTGGGACACTTCTTAGAAATGGAAAGTTGATGACCATAGTGACGGTAAGCACAAGTGAAGCTTTAAAACATTCATCAAGGTCAAGTATCAAAAAATATATCGTAATGCTCTTTAAATGAGAAATCAAGTCGTAAGACCTATTAGCTATCCAATAATAATATCATGGTAAAGTGGAAGCGTAAAAAGGGCAAAAGTAGTAGACCTCATATGCTGCGAAGAGCAGTCCGGTTTCTGCTGCCAGAATCAAGTCAATATACACTCGCTCACCAAAAGTCACGGCATGCCTGCCTAATAACGTGTTGGCCCTCTCTGGCCCGGATAACGGCGGCGACCCGTCGTGGAAGAGAGAGTCTACCAGTCCCCGTATCACATCCACAGGCACTGCATTTACCAGTTGTGTTGGTAACGACCTGATAGATCGTCCGATGACGTCCCACAAATGTGCAATGGGATTGCAATCTGGGGAACGTGGAGGCCAAATCGTTGTTGTGAAGTCGCGTAGCATGTTCCTCCAGCCACGGCCGTGTGTAGAGGATGGGATAAAAACAGTTGCTTGAAGATGCCGTCGACCGCGGGATAAAAACAGTTCATGAAGGGGTGCACCCTGGTCCCCAAGCAAATCGACGTAGGAAGTAGCACGCAGAGTGGATGTCAGATGCACCAATGGACCCATTGCATGCCACGAGAAAACATCCGAAACAGTATGGAGCCTCCACCTGCCCGAGTGGTCCCACCTGACGAGCGGAGTCCATGGCTTCGTGTGGCCTGCGCCAAACACGGACACGACCGTCGGCCCGATACAGCTGAAACCGTGACTCGTCGGACCAGGCAACCCTCGCCAGTCCTCAGCAGTCCAATGTCGATTTTGGCTGGCCCAGGCTAGGTGTTGCCGACGATGTACAGCTGTCAACAGCATCTGCAGCTGCCAAGGTACGCCGAATTGTCGTCACGGACACAGTTGTGGGACGTCCTGGTGATTTGGCCCGCTGTCGCCCTTCGGTCAGCAGTTGCAAGCCGGGTGACCCGGCGAACATCTCTGGCATCGATGAGGCGTGGGCGGCCCGTCCGCTGTACGACCTGGGTTATAACCCCTCGTTGGGTGTACTCTCGATAAACCCTTGCAACAGTTGTGCGGGAAAATTGCAGGGTGATGGCTACATCTGATATTGAGGCACCCATCCGACTGGCACCCCCAGTTCAAATGCGGACAGCTCTCGGCGTGCTGCCATTTCTGCACCTGGTTTTGCTTACAATGATTGTGTGAAATCAAGGAGTCCTGTACACCTGCATTCCGAGAATGGAAGCAGCGGGATCTGTCTCATTACGGACTGGGAATCTGATTGGAGGGGTGTGCCATGACTTTTAGTGAGTGAGTGTAGACAAGCATCGAACAGTTTTTGTGTGTGTCCATTTGTTTATCAACATGCTCTCATCCACAAGTCCACCTCTGTAACTGAATAATTCGACGAAATGGGCGTGGAAGAACTAGGCTCCGAACTCATTCCAGTAGAACATTTGTGAGACTTGTAAAAGAACGTTTACTTGGCGAGAAGAACGTTTACTCTGCTCTGAATGAGAACTGGCACAGCTGCAACTTTCCAGAAACAACTGGGACAATTTCGGTTAAATGTTGATTTGTTAGGCGTCTTAACACCTTTGGCAAGGTTATGTACTGTAACAAACTAAATATGAACAGGCAACACAGACCCACAAATATGATTTCTAATTAGGAGCCACGGATGTACACTTTAATCTTATTTGTGGATTTATGGCCTGTTCTTCTTTAGTTTGTTACTATCAATTATCCACAGTTTTTGGCATTGCGCCATTTAGAGTGGTAATTGACGGTATTTACGGAATGGTTAAGCCATTTAGATAGTGGATCTTAGGTAGATGCTAATATATGATATTGCCTTCCTCAATCCGTCTGTGTAAATAGTTTTGTTATTATTATTGTAGATATTTTCATCACTTTTATTAGTTGCGTTGTCGGAATTCTTTCTCCGAGGTGGAACGAGATGATTGTTAGGTGAATTGTGACCCGATTTCGTTTTTCTTTTTAATTTGTATCTTCTGCTGATACCGTAAAGATAACGCTGGAGTGACTCAGCTTTGATGGAGCGATGTTGTATGTTTTAAAGATTTCCTTCCTCCACCGCACAAAACAAAAGAAGAAAAAAAATGGTTGGATCGCTTGTCATCATCTCTTCGATCGATGGTGCATAGCACATTTTGTACTGGGAATTTCCCTATCCCCACCATCATTCCTAGAACAACTCATTGAGACTCATTGAAACCTCATGGCACTCGATACAGGACTGGCTTTGAAGTGGTTTCATTTTTATTTGTTTCTTGAGTTGACTATACAAACGCGAGTCGTCGTGTCGCCTTCGAGCAGTTTGCCTTATGTCGCCACCTTCTGCTCGTTGGCAACGATGATAAACACGAAGAAGGCGCCATGTAGACAAAAAAAGGATGACAATTGCACACATTCCTCCGCGAGATGGTGACCGGAAAGGAGAGATATTTGCCCAGCAGAGGTTAAGTTAACTTTGTTGTTGTTGTTGTTAAAGGAAAGACTTTTCTGGTGATGCAACCGAGTCACTTGGACCTCGTTGTTTCAGACCAAAATATGTTTCTTCGTCAGATGGGAATGCGGAGGGGATTCGAACCCGGGACAAGTTTGATTATTTTCTTCTGAGCAGTGCCCCGTCTCTTTTAGAAGAGGACGAAGTTTTTGTTTGTTTGTTTTCCTTTCCTCTCTCTTTCTACTCATTGTGCAATGCGCCTCGTCTATGTCAAGGGTACACGAACGAAGGCTGTGTGTTGTTCTCCTCCTCATAACTTAACGAATTATGAAATAGGAGAAAGAGAGGGAGCGAGGGAGGTCAACAAAAAAATCTGGAGATCGAAATGTTCAAAAGAAAAGTAATCAGCTGATCGTTATGGAAATGAAAGGAGCCTAATCGGGGTCATAACCGGAACCGAATTCTTTTCTTTACTCGCATTTGTTTTTTTTTTGAGACAGGAAATGATGGATGGTGGCGTCTTCTTCCGCTGCGGCCACCACGCGGACAGACCTTCACCTCTGCTTCTGTGGGGTATTGGGAGGGAAAATGGCGGGAGAAGGGTCCGCGAAGGAATGCAAGTTCATGTACAGGGAGATGATTAATTTTTTTTAAATGGGTTTTTGGGGGGTTTTTTTAATAATTGAAAAATTGGAAGCAAGCTTAATGGTTGTAGCATCGGAACGTTAACCCGAGGGACCCTGATTCGAGTCCAGGCCGAAGAATTTTCTTTACTATTTTCCTCTCTTTAGTTTGTATAAAAGTCAATGTATGCGTGTCTGTCTATGTGGGTACTTACGATAATCTCTACAACCTCGAAACCAAGGGCTTCAAACTTAGCATGATGCTTTAACAAAGCTCGGGAAAGGTTTTTCACTACTTTGCCATGGATTTTCGCGAATTGCACGTGTTTTATGAGTGAAAAACTACCCACTTTTCATGCAAGAAAATATACTTAAATTTCTAAATTCAAGAATAATATTACCTACAACAATTTCATATTACCTATGATCCTTTACAAAGCGCAAGGACAATCATTAAAAGTAGCGAGAGTCCATTTGGAGTCCGTGGTTTTCACATGGACAACTGTAGCATGCTCACTCAGGTGTTGATTTTTCATCTGTGCTCCTGGTGGATAAACAAAAATATTCTCGACACAAGAAAACACTGCATATTAGCTTTTTAAGTATATATATTTATTTATATTTAAATTAATTTACACTGTGCATTTTCAATAATTAAGCCTAATACAAAAAAGCCTTTATTTAGTCATTCAAAACCTTACCTTAAACAAATTTACCCGATCTGAATGAATATCTTAAACGGGTCAATAGGGGCTTTTAAAGATTTTAAATGACTTACAGTGAGATGCGCGGATTTTATAAGTGAAATCCTGTGGAAGTCGTGGGTGAACTGTGGTGAATTAGATCACTCTGTACAGTTAGTCAAAGTGGGGCAAAAAGTCTGAACTCATTTTTTGTAAACAACCTGTATACAGGGTGGATACAAAAATGAGTCCCCCCTTTTATTTTCGTAACCGAAGCAGATATGTCAATTTTGATGAATCCAATGCATAGGAAGTTGTGGGTGACCTATCCCACGGTGCCCTTTCATCAATCCGTATATGTAAATTAGGACACATTCAAATCCTATCTTAAAAATCGTAACAGATACACGAAAAATTCCAATTGAACACTTATTCAGCAAGAAATTCCGAACAAAACAAAACAAAATCCAAAATCCGATGAACGGATCACCAACAATCACATGTTGAATTTATTAGTAATCTCCCTATGCACTTCACAAAGACATTTGAACGGTCAACATGCAATTCAAGAAATTACCAAAAATCACCATTCACTTTCATGAGGAAAAGCAAATAAAAGGCATGTATCAGCATACAGAAGACAGAACAATTCCAGGATGGCAAGCTACACTGTTCCTGAAATGGTCAGCATGATCTTCTGCTTTGGATTGTTGGTGATCCGTTCATCGGATTTTGGTAATTTTTTTTTTTTTGATTTTGTTCGGAATTCCTTGCTGAACAAGTCTTCGTTTGGAATTTTTCGTGTATATGTTACGGTTTTTAAGATAGGATTTGAATGTCCTAATTTGCATATTTGGGATGATGAAAAGTGTACCATGGGATAGGTCGCCCACAACTTCCCATTCATTGGATTCATCAAAATTGACATATCTGCTTCGGTTACGAAAATAAAAGGGGGGACTCAATTTTGTATCCACCTTGTATATTTGGCCAACTCGGGTATCTACTCTATTAATATCCGGAGTTTGGCATGAAAAAATCTTCCTAGACCCATTATCCAATTATTATTATTATTATTATTATTATTATTATTATTATTATTATTATTATTATTATAATATTCGCGATTTAATAGTTAAAGATAGTCCTGGCTTGCGACTAAGGAATCTCGCTATAACCGATGCTCATAGGTTGGATCGTGACAGGTTCCATGTCCACAGTGGCTTAGTGATTTTAGCATCCGTAACCTAGTTCGATTCCAGCTGTGTAATTTTCATTAATTTTTTCTCTATTTAATTTTTATTGATTTAATAATATGACGGGGTCCACGTGGCGATGGAAACTCTTTAATCCGGCTACGTGGACATGATTTTGTTTTGTTTTTTTAAAGCAGAGGAATGGATTTGCAAATATGTGGCCATGACGAAGGTGAGTGCGCAGAGTGAAGGAATGCCATTCTCACCCGTGCATTCGCGAGACGATTGCGACAAAGTTTTTTAAAATGGTGTGGCTGCTCTCGCTGGGGACGTGAATCTCTGTCCCGCTGCGAGTTTCGTCATCTTGAACCGCTGACATCACGACGAGGTGTCGCTTTTCAGCCGCAGCTGTTGACCTTTGACCTGGTCATCTAATGACGCGAGGCATCCGGTGGAGCTGGAGGGAAGGAAAACGGACACATCCTGTTGGCCCAGATTCCTCATGCGCGGTTTGGATCCTGAAAGCTATTTTGAAAAAGAGTACCCCCTCTTCTACTTCTTCTTTTTCTTCTTCCCTTTATGTCCATAATAAGTCTTCTCCTCGTGCCCAATGTCACGCGCTCCGCCCATTTTTTTTTTTTTTTTTTTTTTTTTTTTTTTTTTTTTTTACCTGCACCATAAAACCCTCTGATTAGAGTGCGAATGGGTATGGCCTCTTTAATGGCTGACATCACCTTCACGTCTCGGGGTCCATTTTTCTTTTTATTTTTTAATTCTTCATTTATTTGTTGTGAGGGAAGGGTTCGTTCACTCTGAACAAGGGAGGGGTCCTCGACGACAGGTAAATAGGAACAGGTTTAAGAAGAAGCGAGAGGCAATTGAACCATGGACTGTTACCAAGGGTGCGGCGGCGGCGGCGGCCAGTTGTCACGTGACACTGGCGAATGAAAAAGACGGGAATTCCCTCTCCTCCATGGCGTTTCGTTTACACAAATGATTCACTCTCTGGTTCTATTATTAAAATAAGAGAGATTAAAATAATAGAAATGGTGAGCGTCTTCCTTTATTTCTCATCCTGGTTATTCAGTTACAAAGCGCGTGATGTTCAAAGGTTACAAAGCGTGTGATGAAGGTTATTCTTCTTCCATGGTTACATCAGCCTCACCGGTGAACAGTTTCACCCATTTAAGGGAAAGTTGCCACTTAAGCCTTTTTGATTCTAGGAGGAAATTCAAGAAGACAACTGTTTGGGGTGACATATTATCGCAATAATCTACTAAATGTAGAGTTCTAAAACAATCTACAATGATTTGGAATTTGAACCCTTTTGGCGACCATTCTGTAATAGGTACCGACTTATCTCCGAAACCGTACTCAGTCCCGAGATGGTACGATTTTGGTTAACATGTCTATCCGAAGCTGCACTTGTATTAAAATATTGAGGAGCCATCTGCTTCTACGCTTTTCTGTTTTGCTTTTTTTTTGTTGTTGTTTGGTCGATTTATGGGACTTTCTTCGTCATGTGGACAGTTATAAGGTGGTGTTTAAAACACTGAAGCTGTCCTTCAAAAAATAAATTTAAGTATAGACGAAAAAGGAAAGGAAAAATATGCGACCTGGATTCGAACCAGGGATTCCCGATCTGCCTGCCTTGTTTCCACCTTGATTGCTTAGCAGTCTTTAGGACACTTGAATTTTGTTAAAAGTACCTTAACATGAATAATTAAGGAAGATACTTAATAAATGCTTATAAACTATTGATGAAAATAGGAAAGAAAATTGCACCGTGTTTACAGTGGCTCAGTTGATTACGGTGTCGCGGCGAAGGTTTTTGGTTCGAGTCCAGGCTGTGGAATTTTCTTTGCTATGTTCATAGATTTTAATTTAAATATGGTGTGTAATTAAAATCCTCATAGAACATGAGTTATACCATAAATGTTGCATACGGGATACAATATGCAAAGGGTTATTGGTATACGAAGGAAACCGCCATTTTTTGATTAACAAGGGGCCCGCTCGGACATGTAATCACGGATTTGGTTGAAATTTTAGTAGGTCAATCTACAACATTAATATTATTTTCTGTATAAAAGGATTTGACTCAATGGCCTTTTGTTTCGGAGAAATAAAATATTTGACGTTTAATATTGTAGTGCCAGATAAGCCAAGTGGGAAGAATAGTTAACCACTGCGCCACCGCTGGGCTTATCTAGTACTATAATAATAAACGTAAAATATTTTTATTTTTTTCGCCGAAACGAAAGGCTATTGATTCAAAATCCTTGTACACAGAAGGTAGATTAATGTTGTAGATTGACCTATTAAAATTTCAACCAAATCCGTGATTGCATGCCCGCGCGGTCCCCTTGTAAGAAAATCTTCTGTCTCATGTAAGGATAAGCTCACAAACTGTGGATAGAACACATACACAAAATGGTGCACACTACATGTTTATTATTACATGTTTTCCTAAATAAAAGTGGAAAAGTGTTGTGATGTTTGTACTTTAATGTACAACACTTTCTACGAGACTTTACACACTCTTTAAAATTAATAACTCACTTTAAATATTAAATTATACCCTTGGAGTATAAAATATAATTGGCATTCTAATTTTCTATTTTAATGGTCAGTGTAGCCTTAGCTGGGTGGGGCCTGTTTATAATTAATTTGTTTTTATTGATTTTAAATTTTATATTAAATCTTGGCGTTTTCCTCATTATGACCATTTTCTCCGTCATTTTGAATGTGGAGAGTACAAATCACAATTTGATATCTACATAAAATGCGTTTTCTACAAGCAATAGCAACAAATTTGATAATGACAATATACGGCTAGAGATTAAGTTGGTACGCGATTTAGAAGGTAACATTGCCGTGTATCTCAGCAAGGTCTTCTTACATACTCGTCGGAGGGTGACTCATTCTGTTGATATTTATAATTTTTGTTTCTGTGTTTGTTTATGAGTATTTTAAAACTTTCTTCTCCCGAAATCTCATTGAACCCGGGCAAGGAGGAGCCGAGGAGACCTAATTTCTCTTTTTGCACCTGGTCGTTGTTCAGAGCTGTGGAATCTGGTCTTGTTCCGGTGACTCATTTGGCTATGAAAAACGGCTTCTTGTTTCTACTCTTCATCGTCAGACCTCCTCCTCCTTTTTTATAAATTAAGCTATTGTGTTGATCATGGAATTATTTAATGGTATCACTTGAATTATGTTTTTTTTTTTGTTTTTTTTTATTGATTCGTGTCATGTCAAATGTGGACGACGCGTTTGAGGCTATTTTCTTAGGTCTTCTTCCAATATAGAGTGCAGCTTCTTTTTTTTTCTCGAGGGAAGAATGTGACGATGATGTCATGTCCACGCACGAGTAAGTCGATGACCAATCAGATGAGCGGCTGACTAGAGAAAGCGCCGACCGTGTATACCCTGTCGTCGTGGTCCCTATCACACGTATACACGGTAGATCACGCCTCCACCCTAAAAGCCTAGAGGGCCTCTTTGACGTCTCCATCATCGACTCCGCTTTTGGTTGCTCTCTTTTTCTCATTTAGTGGACGGTCCACTGTGCGCGCGTGTACATGTGTTTGTTGCCTGTTCGAGGGATTAGATGGGCGCTCGAGGATTAAAGCGATCCATGTGATAAGCCACGAGAGGTGTGACTGTCGTCCTCCACGTGACTCGCTCAGGATTAAGGAAAGTGGAGAGAAAGGTGAGTTTGTTGTGCCGTGGAAGCGAGTACCTGTACAGGAGCCTGGTCTTTTCATTGACTGCTTCAGCGGCATTCCTTCGTTGCGTTTCTCGCCGTTGGTCGGTCGCTTTACGCTGAAACCGAACACTTGTATCCCGACAGCGATCGCCTCCTCTTTGAAGGTCAGTTTTGTTGCTTGGCGTTTTTTAAGTTTTTATTTTTTAAGTAGAAATAAATTTTATTATCCCGATGCCGGTCTTATTGATTTTGTGCCGGATTTCGTTAGAACGAGGTTCTATTGGCCGGAGTAGCTTGTTTCAAAGTAACTTTTGTACATTTATGGTTTCTTAAAAGCCTCTTCTTCCATGCCTCCCTTGGTCATACGCACAATGGAACCTTCTCTTTTCAACTTTCTCCATTTTATTTTTTTTTTAAATGTGTTTTTTTCCTTGACTTACACGTCATCGTGAAGATCCTGTTACGTAAATTAATTGTAATTTAAAATTAACGACTCCATTGTTGGCGCTCCTTTCCATCCCGACCCCACAGGACTTTCTCTCGTTGTAGTCTACGTTGACAGGGTTGCTTAATGTTTTGAGAGTCGATAATGCGTAAATTTATGTATTCATTTTAATAAAATTTTGAAAAAGATCATTATAATACATCTTGTAAATTTTAAATTTTTTGTTATATAATTGAATTAATAAATAATAATAATAATAACGTTTGGAAAATGTGGTTCCTTGCTAAGCACGTGCCGCAGTTGGCGTGACGTCAGCGTCTTCGGGAGCGCTTTGGCCCCCGTTGGTCACGCGTGAACTTGTTGCTATATCAAGAGGAGCTGAACGAAAAAAAAATAAATTAAAAACCCGGTCACGTGACCCTCTGCGAACAAAAGTGAACGTTGTTTTGGTGTCCTAACCCCTTTCCGATATCGGTTGCCTGTTTATGTTGGATGCGTTTAACCCACTTTTCACAGGAACATGGGCCGCCCAAGAGATCGATGGCGGCTGACTCACCACCTCCATTTACTTTGAAGAGATACAGAGAACTGTTTCGTTTGATTTTTTTTTTTTTAATTAAATTTGTGCGTTAGCGAGAACAACAACAGGAGAGTAGAACGAAACTTGGACGATGAGTGAGAAAGATCCGAGCGACTAAAGATCACGAGGAAAAGTAGCCAAAGGTCGACTCATTAAAGTTGCTTTAGATACAAATTGATCGTTTAATTGGAGATAAGTTTGCTTTTTTTTTTCTTTCTTTTTTGTCGTTTAAAGAGAAAAAGGAAAGAACATTTAAAGGAAAAGAAATTGTCATGACATGGTTTCCATCAAAAGGGGCGCCGTCCTCTCCTCATAGGATGTCGCTCTGGAGGAAGTAGTTGGTGGTGGTGAACTCTGGAACAGTAGTCGACAATAGTAAACAACCCATCAAAAGCAGTAGATGAGTCTGTGTTGCTCTCGTCTTCCCTCTCCGGAGCCGACATTAAAAGGAAATCGTTTCTATGTTTAACAACGAGAAGCCATTTTAATCGCTTGCGGTTCTGTCTATCTCGCTCGTTATGCTGCGTTGGCGATCATTAACCTGGGATTGCGAGATACACTCGGTTTAGCCTCGCTACCGGACAAGAATGTCGTGGATTGCTTTGCCTTCCAGCGGACTCTCCGTTCTCAAGATGTTCTGAGGTCAGTGCGGATTTTAGTTTGATCGTCTTCTGAAATCCAGAAAAACCTAATATCGGTGTACTTTTATGACTCTCTTATTCCTTAACACGGGAATTACCATTTTTAAAAGGTCCTTGCGGGCAAATTTGGACGGTGAACAGAAAAGGAAGGGACGGCGAATGATTAATATCTGCACAAGATATGGTATCTAAATATTTTATAGCTGAGCAGTCTGTTACATGACACTAGCAAGTGATAAGGTGGGGAATTCCCATCGAGTTTCCTTTCCTTAAGTTAATATGAGAAAAAGAGAGCATCTTATCCTCAGTTACTGTATTATCCATCTTATCCTTAGTTACAAACTCAATTTCTGCTCGCTTTGCAAAGATTACATCATAGTCATGAAAGAAGAAAGCCCAGTGGATGTGGTCATCATTCATAATATCTAACCTATATTTAGCATTTTCTTGCTGAATGATGATAGATACACCCATGATCGAAATGCCCACCCAAGTTGTATATACATGGGGCTAAGAGGCTTCTCAACATTACACTTCATGAATAATACAGTAGATTCTCGATTAACCGGGATGGTCGGGAAGTGCCTCGTCCCGGATAAGCGAATACATTCAAATTTTGATAAAATGATAGAAAATGTAAAATTAATAGAACATAAGAACATAAATTTTAATATTACAGTATTTAGTTTTACAGTTAGTACGTATAATGCAAAAAAAAATACATGTAGCAAAAAAATAAAGTATAGTAGTTTACCTCACTGTTATGTGATAATGATATGATACGGCCTTCCCGGATAATCCGATCCCGGTTAATCGAGAGTCTACTGTACAATGTTACAATAATAAATTCATATATAATAAAATAACATTAAAGACCCGACGATCGTTTCGATCTTTCATCAGTTTCGAGGGACAAAAGATGTTTTACATTGATTTTCAGAGAAATTTGTTCTATTCAATAACATATTTTGATGGTGTAAAGCTATTGTTGAAGTTACATTGTTGGGAAATTTATTTTAAGATTCGTTTAATTTGTTGCAGTTCTATTTGAGTGTTTAATATGAATGATTTATTATTATTAATGTTAGTTTGTTTAGGTCAAATTTTGTAATCAATATTAAACCAAGTTCCCGACAAGCTAGGGAGCTGAAACTTGATACACATAATCAAGATCGATGACAATTATGGTAAAGAAAAAAATTTTCAAATCGGTTCATTGGTTCGTGTTCTAATGGTACTAATTCATTACTACGAATTGTTTGTTGTGACAATTGAACAATTCGTTATGGCGAGAGTTAAATGTATCTATTGTGTATTGTTGCAAAATTAAGTTTTATTGTTGCCACTAAATAAAACATTAAAGCTTGGTTTGAAAAAACCCTTTTGCTCTTATCTTGTTAGTTTGTTTGACCAAGATATTAAGTTTATTGTCTCTGGAATATTATTAGAATTTCCTGTGTGAATATGATTAGAAAAAGTTGATTTACCTTGGAAAATAGAGAAATTTTTAAGGCTATATTAAAAAATAATCCTGTATGTTGAGCACTCGGATACACTTAGGATCTGACCTTAATACATTAAAATAAATTTCTCAAAATATCTATTTCAGCAATAGCTTTACATCATCAAAATGGAATATTATTGAATATAACGACCATTTCTGAAAAGCTTAAAACATGATTTCCCCCCTGTAAAGTGATACTCAAAAGATTAGACCGTGTACAACACGTTAGGTTCATCAAAAGATTAGCGCTCCTCATTTGCATAATCAAGTTTGGTGTACTTCGGCTTTATTTTGAGAAACAAATGAAGCTTATTAATTTAGAAGAATGGAATTAAAATTAATTAGTATCATTCTAGAGGGATACTAGAGGCATGACGAGTAAAGGACGCACAATAATAACTCTGGTGATTCTATGATGCATTAAATTTAGCTATTGCGGTTTTTTTTATTTTATTTTATTTATTTTTTTTTTTTTTTTTTTTTTTTTTTTTTTTTTTTTTTTTTTTTTTTAGGGGCTTTGAGCAGAATTGCGCCTGATATTAGATTTCTCGTTTTATAATGCGGATTGTGTTTTGACCCCCCGAGCACTAGCACGTTCAGTCATTTTGCAATTCGATCTTTGGGATATTGTTTTCTTCTTTTTTTCTCGTTCGATTGAGGGAGAAAGTGACGCAAGAGGCCGTCGTGTTGTCTGTCGGTTTGTTTCGAGGAACATGAAACGCTTAAAACAGGAAGTCGACGCGATAAACAAACGGGAATGAGGCAGTGATGAAAGGAGCTAGAATATCAAACAAGAAATGAATTGAAATAAAAAAGTTCCTCCACTGGAAGACAAAGTTTAAAGTTATGGAAATAAACTTAATAAAAACAAAAACAAAAAACAAATAGTAAACGAGCGCTTAAGAGAGTTGAAATGATGTGCACAATCATAAAGCGTGCAGGAGGATTACAAAATAGGTATTCCAGTGAATGGTGATAAAAATCAACATCAAATCTGATAAAAAGATTTTGAAGATTGGTATATGAAAATGATTTTTCCACAGAGTCCACTGTCTAAAAAGTTAATCGAAAAACTGGATTCGTGAATGAACATTAAAAGCAAAAAAAGAGTTGATGAACATTTTCAAGCATATACTGTGGATCTTTAACAAAATTTCAATTTTAAACGATGTTTTTATTCCAATAAATTTAACTTTAAAGTTTATGGCGGCCCAAAGTGAAGAAAACAAGACCAAGTGTATTAAAGACTCGTTTTCGCCGTTCATAGCAGGCTTTATCAAGTGTATGAAAGAGTGGGTGTGCGTTTATTTATTTAGGTAGAATGGAAATAGTGCTCCCACTAAATCCACTCTTCCTCAATTCTAGATCAATTTATTCCCGTTGCAAGTTGATTTTGGTTTTTAATTCTTGTTTATCCCTATCAAGTTATGTAGCTTTTTAAGTACCGAAAGTTGCTTTATGCTATTACTGGGAGGAATATGTCTGTGTTTAACTCGATCTTCTCGAAGTGTATGAAAGATTTTCAAAAAACCAGATATTTTATAAATACAATTTGTCTTCTAGTTGAGGAAAATAATAAATTTGTTTATTAAACGACGAAACGATTTTTAAAAAATGGAGGGAAATTTTGGAAAGAAAATGGAGAAAAGAAGGGGGAGTCGTAGTCAGTCGGCTCTTTGGTTTGGGGGATTTGTTCTCACCGACATGACATCACCTGTCTTTCGTGGATCCCTCACGAGACGAATTAATTGTGACGACATGTTGGTACATGTGGGGAGAGACAAGTCGATGGCTTATCACGTCACCACCGAAGAGATTTTCTATGAAAAGTCTCGTCAAATAAATGTCAATGATCAATTTCTTTTTATTCATCCTAATTCGGTCTGTGATGAATGTGCTCGTTATAATGGGATAAAAGTGGAATAATAATGAAGCAGCAACAGCAGCACCTGCGAGGGAAAAGGGGGAAAATGTTCTTTTTAAATTGACTCGCGTGTCATTTGATATTCATAGTTTCCGACACTCGGAGAGGAAAGTAACGAGAATAGCATTAAATGATAAATATTCAAATCGGATGCCATCGTCGGCTTTTTCATTTCGTGCGCGTTTTTGTTTAATGTCGTGATCGCGTTTAAGAGGAAGGAATTGGAATGAAATAGCGCTAATAGAATTGTTTTCTTGTGTCCTTCCCCCTTGTTATTCGTTTTGTCGAAATGTGTCGGTCCATGTTTTTGTCATATTTTTTTTTTACCTTTTTAATTTGCTGAATCGAGGTGTTGGTTGCAGTTTTGGGCCTCCCCACCGCCGCCTCCTCCTTCTCCTCCTCTGTCTTCTCTGCCTGGGACGGTGGTGGTGTTGTGGCGTGTGGAATGCGGTTTTTCAAATCAACATAGTTCTTCCATTAGGAGGGATTCCATTTCGTCTTCATTATGCAGAGGACGAAAGTTCAAGAACCGGAACAAAAATTCCACTACTGAGAAAAAAAAGAAGAAAAAAGTGTTGCTTTGCCTTTTTATTTTTTTCTTTAATTTCTTTATTTCTTTCTTTGTGGGCTGTTTGTTTTCCCGTAACGAAGAACGGTGGACGATCCCGAAACAGGAAAGATGAGACGAGATGGGCCACCAACGAGCCATTACGAAGGATTTGTTGTGGAAATAAATAACGATAACCTCCCCCCCTACCCCCCCTTTTTTTTTATTCGTTACCATTATTATTATTATTATTGTTATCATTTGATGGGATTAAATTGAAATAAAACGCGAAAGAGAGATAATGAGCTGAAATTGTTCTTCTCGGTTGAGTGTCTGTTCAAAATTAAAAAAGGAAAACGCCGACGGGTTGTTGTTGGAACTCGCATTAGGAAATTTTTTTATGTAACGGGTTAACTTCTGAAACGATCATCTGTTGTACAATCGAACAGTTGCCTATGTAATGCCACGAATGAACCCTTGAGCCACACGAGGCACTTGAACCTTGAAACTTGACGCCTTCTTTCGTTGATGATTTTCTATTTTGTTCTCGCGCTACCTCGTTCAAAAGTATTGAAACATCCCTTTAGAAATATAAAGATCGGGTGATGACGTGAACCTAGCTTTAATTTGCATAAGTTGACGAAAGTGCATCGTACAGATGAACTCTGCGACTTTGTACGTGGCACTGTTATTGAAGTTTTTTCGTGAAATTTTGGGCCTAAATATACTTATCCAGGTCCACCTTGTTATGTAGAGTCCTGATTAAATGGAAGCGCGAATAGACAACGTGCCTGAAACATCAGAATGGTAGACCTCGTAAACTCACTGCTGTAAAGTACTATTCGAAATGATCAGTTTGCATTTGCCACCAGAAATAGTAGGGACAAACACTGTTAGCACTAGGATGTTGGGCAAGACTTGAGACAGATGGATTACCACTTGAAAAGTTAAATTGTGCTTCTGGACTAGAGAGCAATGGAAATATGGTGCATCTAGCTACAAACCTTGGCAGTTTGACGTTCGGACATGGATCTGGAGAATGCCCGTCAAATGAAGCATTGTCTTTGATTGTATTGCCTCAGTGCCAATTTTAGTAGTGACTGTGTGGGATTGCTTCTTTTGGAATGACCTGAGTTCTTTTTGTTCATGTGAAGAAAACTATAAATTCTGAGATTGGCGTGGACATACTAGATAATTTAACGTTGTCTGCAATGTGGGGCCAAACCGTTCCCAGTGCTCCCATCCACAAATCAAGATCTGTAATTGGATGGATCGATGAAATAGGCGTGGAAGAACTTAGATGGTCGACTTCACTTAATAGAGCACTTATTGGGGTCCACTTAGAACGTCCATTGTGGAAAGTCTTCCTAGACGTGTAGAAGCTGTGATAGCTGCAAAAAGTGGCCCGACTCTTTACAAAATCACAGAATCCACGAACAGAAATCACAAATCCACGAATAATATTTTTTTAATAAGGAGCCACGGATGTAATTGTCTTGGGACGGGTGTAAAGACAGCGTCTTCGAAATGTACATCCGTGACTCCTTATTAAAAATTCGATTTTGTGGTTTCTGTTCATAGTTAGCTTATTACTTTCAATTGTCCACAATTTTTGGCATTAAACCATTTATATAGTGATATTTCATTTAAATGTTTAGTTTGTTTCAGTACTTTTGGCACAGAGAAATTGTAGGAGTTCTTGTTCTATGTATCGAAAATCCAATTTTAGGAAGATGACATATCACCTGTATACGGTCCAATTGGTCCAAGTCTGGTTTTTCAGCTCAATGGCATTAGATGATAATTCTCTCATGAAAAAAACTTCTTCTGAGTTACAGATAGGAGCCTATATTAAAACAGGCCACTAAATGGTACCCGAAACGCAGTTTAGTAGACCAGGGAAACTGAAAGCTTTTTCTTTTGAACTTTCTGAAGTAGATTTGCGGCCATTGACATCCTTAATTCATTAAGAAAAAATTGTTAAAAACGCGTAATTGGAGTTGTTCTCTCTCTTTCCCTCTCTCTGTGTGTTTTTTTCTGTTTTTGTTTGGGGTCAATGTAGTGGCTGGTTGTTGTTGTGGGGCGCCATGTTGACCCCGCCCTTGACAAATTGCCGACACGGCGGCGGCACTCTCGGCCGATTGAGGGTGGGAAGTTTCCCCCGCCGCCGTCTCTTGGTCTCCCTGCTCCCCTGCCCTACTCATGAAGACAAAAAGCCACTCACTACTCTTATGCTGCTGCCACGGGAGAATCTGAAGAAGGACCGTGAAAAAAAAAATGCTACACCAAAAGAGGTTGAAAGGCCGTTTGCGGAGACTCCCTCGAAACCCGCGCATGCGACTTCCTCGTTTGGCTTCATCTCTGACTTGTGTGAGCTGTTGAGCAAAAATAAACGACACCGACCGTTATTTATTCTTTAGCCAAGAGAATGGACTATTTCGAATTTAAGACGACAATGAACCGTATTTTTGTTGATAGGATTCTTTTATTACACTGAATCGTTGCGTTATTCGAAGTAATATTTTTAACACAACACTAAAATTGGAAAATAATTCAAAAATAAAGTCCAAGCTGAGATACGAAGAGAGCCGACGATTTGGAATGTTTCGGAACCCAACTGCTTTCTCTCGAATTCATTTTTAGGATAGGAAAAGCATGCATTGTTACATGACTGACTAAAGTATTCAAGTTTGATAAACCCCCTTAACCGTGATTGGAGATCCTGACAGGTCGTTCCCAAATTTCACTGCCACTTTCGCCTTCATCTAATCTGAAGGTTCGTGAATGCCCTCGAGGTCTTTTTTTTGCGATATTGAAATGGCCGTTGTGGCAAACGAAGCGGAGAGGTTTTTGTTTTAAGAAAATGTCCTGTTTGAGATGTTACCAATTAACAAGGGATTTTGATTGATGGGATATCGCTCATATTAAAGACATCCTTTCCTCTTCATTTGGCCTTGTACTCGGGTACGTACATCGTATATTAAGATCGTGGTTTGATTGGAGGTCGGAGAGAGCGCAACGGGACGCCGCCCTCTTTTGTCTTGGGGCCTCGGTTCACTGAGCGCCCAATGGGATTGGCCATGGGGACCACCGATGACTTTGTCGTTTGAATTGGGTGGTCGATTAGGGCGCTCGTGCAATTCATTCACTCCTGATAACAGTCAAGGTCGTCTTTCAATGACGACGAGGAACGGTCGCCAGTTGCGCATTATAAAAAAAGAGTCATTGGCACGGGAACGTTTACGGATGACGTTATGTCTCCCTCCACCACGGTCACTAGGCTTCATTTAGAGAAGTTAAAGATCGAAATCTTGAGGAAAAAAATTATTTATATCCGGAGCAGACTAGCTCCCGGATATTCTGGACGAACAGTTTAGTACTGTATGAGGACGAATAGTTGAGATATGCGAGTAGACGTTTGCTGGTTCTTTGTAGTCGAAATCCGGATTTGGCGAATGGGTATTGTGAAATTGCCATGACCGTATCCTACTGAGAAAGAGAGAGGGTCTATTCATGTAGGCCTATTCGTTGAAGCAGGATAGGGAAATGCTTCTCCCCGAATCACACCTGCTCACCACAGTCCCTCGAATTCGTATTTTTTAATTGAGAAGGGGACTGGCAAACCTTCTGGGCACCTCACGTTTTAAAAGACTGTAATTTCTCAGTGGAAGATGATGGAATTGTTCTTGTACGCTGAACAGGATTGTGTAACCGTAAAGGCTGCACGAGCGTCCTTGCGTATTTTGTTGTTGAGAGGAACCAGGCACGGAATAGACATAGTTCCCCATTCCGTTTGGAATGTTGGTCATCGCCATTGGGCCTCAAAGGGTTTAGACATTCCTGAATGGCCTAGTGTATCATTATCAGCGCTGTTATTATTAGCATAGTTGCCGGATGGGGTCTTCGAGTATGTGGCAGTAGGTGAACGTGGCGTAGGGCGGAACTTTTTTTTTTTTTTTTTTTTTTTTTTTTAAGATGAACACAATGCCCTTATTTTTCCTTTCGCTGACCCCATCTCCAGCTTGACCTTGAGGACCACTGTCGCCATCCAAATTTATTAGCCAAGAAGAAGAAGATGCTAATCGCAGCTGCTGATGTCGTCGTCGTCGTCTTCGCAATGAGTAGGGAGGCGCACCAAGAGCAAGAAAGCTGAAAATAGATGAGGAGGCCTGAGTGGGCCTTAGAAATACTTCTTACGTAACACAATGTCTAGGATTCTTCAAATTCGATCTATTGCCTAGTTGATTATTACTTGTTTATTTTTTTCCAAAATTTTATATCGCTTCTTAGGCCGTTCTCTTTGGACTTGTTTTTTTTCAGCCGACGTTCCCCTTGTAAAAAAATGCTTGCTATTTTCGCTCCCACCTTCTGATAACCCTTTGGTCGTGTAATAAAGGGCTTTTACTCCTAAATCCCAACACCTTCTCCTCCTCTTCCTCTGTAAAGCCTCTCCCAACACCCATTGCAAGAATTCCAGCTCCATCCGCCTCCTCGCATTCTTTATCCTTTCCCCTATCTCCACCACCGTTAGTTCGCTCAATCTCAATTGCACTGGGACTTCAATCAAGCGCAGAAATCTTGTGACCGTCTGTTTTCCAGATATGAGCTGGGCCTAGAATAGGCTGCATATGATTAGGCAAGTTTGCATTTTTTGATAGAGGAGAATTTTTTTTTTGGGGGGGAAGGGGGGTTAACCCTGCTTTTCATTTAGCGTTTTTCAAGCGACTTTTCAAGACCTAGTGAGGTTTGATTTCCAAGTGATTTTTAGGCGTCTTTTTCAGATCTAGCCAAAGGATGCAATCTATTTCGCTGCGCAGTCAGATGGAGAGTAATGGTTGCCGTAGCTACGAGAAAGATCAAAAAGTAACGTTATTTATTTTTTTTTAAGCAAGTGCTGGAGCAGACATGAACAAACAAAATATACAAAGTACACATCAATGTTCTGGTTATTTCTCTACGTATGAGCGATTGCGATTAAGGAATTTTCGCATCGTGATACAAGCTTTTGAATGCCCATCGCATAGAAGTCAGTTTCCACCTCGGTAAACTTTTTGCACCATGCCCATACATTTGCGTAGGCCACGCAGTCGTTGCCGTACACTTTCTGCATTTCACTGTGAATTTCCTTGGGTGGAGAATCTTTCGCATGAAGGAAACGAATTACAGCTCTTTGTTCTTCCACCGTGGACGATGTGATCAACGACGCCATCCTGCCGATTGCGATTGCACGCCTCCACTAGGTGTCAGCATCTATCAGCAGCTTTTAAACGATAGGGGAAGGCGGCAAGTTCAAAAAGTATATTTACTTTTCCCCTCCACCTACTACAATGTTTTCGTAAAAAAAATATTGTTACTTTTTGATTTTTCCCGCTTAGATTACGGCGACACGGGTTTTTGTGACTTTCCCTTAGTGAATTTATTAATAAGCAGGATTTAAGAAATTGGTAAATTATTTATTGACCAAGTAAAACTGATACATTTAATAAACTCAAAGCGTGAACGTGATCAGAGTGGTCGATGTTCTTTTCTATCGTCTTGAGCGAGCGATAATTGTTTGAAGATCAACCCTCTTTGGATGTTAGGTTTTCCAAATTGATTCGACCAATCAGACTGACCAGAGTCGGGATAACTCCTGAAAATCGCTAAATGGAAAATGATCTGAAAGACCTTTTGAGGCGACTTTAAAATACTCCCGAAGTCGCTAAATGGAAAACAGGCTTTAGCCGGTCTTGACTATCTTTCTCTTGCTTTGTCCCACGTAGCTGATTGTCTAGATGCTTAAATGTAACCAGTTATGAGGGTTTGAAGGCAGATTGGTTTCCAGTAGATGTTGGACGTGACGGGGACTTTCTCTTTGAATTAGTAAAGGAATATGATGATTGCTTTCTAGTTCCACAGTGAAGGCAATGGAATTTACAAAAACACTGACATCGACATTGGTTACAACTCTGCTTTCCAAGTTTCTGTAAGACTGTCGGAAATGGGCTAAGGTGTCAGCCCATGGGTCTTTCTTTCTGTAAGCATGATAATTAAAAAGAATTAGTAGAACCTCGTAAATCCGAACCAAGACTTGTTCGGGTAATCGTACTCATGCTAAAGTATGTATTTCAAGTGAGGTAAGTGTGGGGTGTTGTTTATCAAGAACCTAGCACCCTTAACATGGATCATTTCAAACGTTAACATGTGGGATGGATAAAGTGCATTTTGTCGACATTCTTTGCAGTTTTTCTGGAAAACATTGTTCGGAGTATTCAAATTTTCGGATTAACTGGTTCCTGCTCTAGAACTGATTGCCATGAGCATCTTGGATGTTGAGCCTAAAATGAAAATTTGTGACAGTTTCTTTGTAAGAGGTTTAGAGCCATCCCATTGGTTACGGATGCGCCAATATGTGACGCAATTAAAAGCTTGTCATTTTGTGGTAGGCTGTCCATTAACCGTCCTTCACACTTTGTCGGTCACTGGACTTGCTTATGGGTGTCTAGAAAGTGGGTGAGCGTAATTTTTCCGTGGATAGTGGGAATGAAAATTAGAAAAAAAAAACAACTTTTTTTTTTCTGTGGATGCGAAACAGGCCACCCGAAAATATCAGTGGTGGTGGTTTCTGTTGTTAAAGTTAAGCGGGTGTTGTGTTGTATGTCTCATCCGGAAGCCCCCTTGCGCACATTCCTGAGCGTTTTCGGATCTCGTGTAATCTTGGATCCCGTCTCCATGGCGACAGCGACCGCTCGGGCTTCTGGTTTCTCGGGTAATGACACCGGAGGAATGCGCAAAAGGTTTGCAGGGGAGTAGAAGCAGACCAGTGAAGAAGGAAAAAAAGTGAAATAGGGAGAGGGAAGGAGCCTCTTTTGTTGTTTGTATATACCAATAGTTGTGGTCCTGCATGATAAGTGCTTGATAACGCGAGCGTCTGACAACCGCCTAATCCTGATAAGTGCAATCGCAGCATTCTCTCTCTCTCTCTTTTCTTGTGTACGTATCAAACGAAATCCTTTTTGGAGAATTCCACTCGGCAACCGACGGAGACGGAAGCGTCCTCCCTCACTTTTTCATTCTCCGAGCAGACTCGTAAGCTTTTGGGGATTTGGAATAAGTCCATAATAGTGAAATATTAACGAAGCTGCTTCGGTACGTTGTGCACGTCCGATTCGGATTCCTCGGGGTTTCGCTTTCGTCGAGAGAATTCACATGCAAAAAGGGTCTTTTGGGATTTTGGCACTTGAACACGCTATAAACCTACGACGATCTGTAGGGGTCTTTTCTGGTGATGATGGAAGGAAGTCCGACACAGTGAGGTTCAAATAGAAGCGCGCTTGTAAATGAACTAGTCGATGTCTTCCGAGGCTGTACCGAACTGCTCTTCAATTTGATCTTCATATTCGTTTATTTGTATAGCAATCTATTTTAAGCCCAAAGATTGCAACCTCTTTGGAAGTGAATTTTATTAACACATTCTAGATTCTAGAAAAAAAATAAACTGTGAATATAGAACACTACACTCCATGACATATTTTGACAATTTCTCTCTCCGATAAAGCATATTAATTTTTTTCTCTGGAAACAAAAGCACTTAGGAAAATCCCATTTTCGTATTTATTTACGTCTGATCATGGCTTCATGACTAATTTGTTAGATGGATAATTAAGTAAATTAAACCAAAAAAATTTTTTGTTAAGTACTAAGTGGGACAAATGTATGGCAATTTTAAAAATTCAGACAAAATTTTGGAAATTTTTACTGATTTCAAGTAAAAATTCTATGAGCTTTCAAAATTTTTAACTTTTTCTGCAGTATGCAAAAGTTCTTAGAGCTTAATACATTTTTATGGGGGAGAACGAAAGCATTCTCTTTCACTTATAAAAAATTTCGCTAATTTGAAAAACAAATTGTTAGCGGCAACAAGTGAAAAATGCTCCCAACAAAGCAAATTGATCAGGGCATACGAGATTTGATAATTACCAAATGGAAAAAGAAAATGAAACAAACTGACATTGCTAGGGAGTTCAACTTGAGTGCACCCACAGTTAACAAAATCATCTCCACGTTCAGAAAAACTGCATCATGCACGCCTTGAAAACGATCAGGTCGAAAAAGAATCACAACCAAAGCCCAAGGTAATCGCTCAAGAAGTTTGGTGAAACACTTATGCACAGATTGCTAAAGAAATAACTATTGCTTGGAAATCTATCAAGACAACAATCAGGACGCTGAAAGAATTTGGTTACAGCTTCTACAGTGCTTAGAAAAAGCCACTTGAACGAAAAAATGAAGAAAGTCAACAAAAACTTCAGTGGGCTAAAATCCATCCATCATTGGAATTTTGAAGATTGGGATCGAGTTCTATTCAGTGATAAGTCGTTTTTGCTTGAACAACGATGGCACACTACACGTAATCCGTAGAATTAATGAAGTGCATAATCCACAATGCTTTCACGGACTGTGAAGTTTCCAGTTGGAGTGATGGTGTATGGAACAGTGTGTGCCAAAGGTTCGCTTCATCAGTCGTAACATCCACAGTGAACGCTACATTTGCATCATGGAAGACCATCTTATCCCAACAAAGTTTTTTTTTCCTTCCGAGGAACCTAATAAATTCATTTACCAGCAGGACGGAGCTCGGTGCCATCGAGCAAAAAACAAAGGATTGGTTTGATGAGCAAGATATCACTCTCCTGGAATGGCCAGACAATAACCCGGATATGAATCCGATAGAAAACGTATGGGGCTACGTGAAGATGATGGTAAAAAAAAAAAAAGGCATCCAAAAATAGTGGACGAATTAACGTGTGCACTGCAAAAAGCGTGGTGCGAATTTAATGCCAGTGAATGTAAACAGTTAATTAAGTCTATGCCACGCCCAATTCAAGCAATAATTCGTGCAAAAGGGGACTGGATTAAGTATTTTTGTCTGTATTTTTAAAATTGCCATATTTTTGTCCCACTTGGTACTTAACAAAAAAAAAATTTTTTTGGTTTAATTTACTTAATTAGCCATCTGACAAATTAGTCACGTGAAGCCATGATCTGATGTAAATAAATATGAAAATGGGATTTTCCTGAGTGTTTTTGTTTCCAAAGAATATGCTTTATCAGAAGCGTAGAAACAGAAAAATTGCCAAAAATATGTCATGGAGTGTATAAATAATAAATAATAAATATTAAATAAAAATACAAATTAGATAAAAAATAAGGTATAATAAACAAAAATAATTAATCTAAATCAAAATAATA
>JAHWFO010007316.1:2499136-2536204 GCA_023313115.1 Rhysida immarginata
TATTATTTTGATTTAGATTAATTATTTTTGTTTATTATACCTTATTTTTTATCTAATTTGTATTTTTATTTAATATTTATTATTTATTATTTATTATTTATTGTATTCCAGGGTTATTGTGTCTCGTCCTTCTCTATATATATATCCGTTCATGGAGTGTATAAAATGTTAAATTATCCTAAGCGACTGTATCCAATGTGAACCACAATACCCAAATCCTTTTATATGTTTCTCTGTGTATAATTATCTTTAGGATGGAAAAAAGTAATAAAAGAGTTACGTTGGTAATTTTATCTTTTACATTTTGTGATCTAACTGTAAACCTTATTTGTATAAAATGTATTGGGTGTTAGGATTCACATTTGATACAGTCCGTTAAGGTAATTAATTTTCTATTTTATAATAGCGATTTTTATCTTGCTAGAATGAAGTTGGACAATATTCTCCAATCTAAGGTACTGGGTTCGGTTACAAGATTCTCTAATCTTGACTTTTTAGATCTTTTTCTTTTCCCTCTCAGATTTTTCGGGGTTTGGGGGATGCAACTGTTTCGCTTAATTTCATTGCATTTTTTTCCTTGGGTGTTGTGGTTTAGATGGAATTTTCTTGGATTGCAGGTACTGAAAATTTCAAGTCAATAAACTTAATTTATTGTCTTTGAACTAGTCCACTCATGCATTTGAAAGCTAAGGAATTGATTTAAAATGTGTTAAGTCTATGAAATCTCCGGGATAAAGCCCTCTTGGACTGGACGGCCTCTCGAGGGTCAAGCGAGGAGGAGGAGCTGGGAAAGGAGAGTGTTTTGGGGGTAGAAAGGTTATTTTGTTTTCGGAATCTTCAAAGGAAGGAAAGGGATGGCGTTGAGAAAAGGGACCCCCTGTCCTCGCTTTATTTGCCCGTTTATTGGACCCTCCCTCTGTCTTTGCTATACATTTTAACTGATGGACAACGATAGGATTGTGTGCTCAACATCACCCCCAGGAGCAGCGGTGGTTTGGTTCCTCCTCTTGGACCGTGTGGAAAGAGTGAGACCTCCATCCCGTTTTTTGAAGCTGCTTTTTATCTTTGTGACCTGTTTATTGTCGGCCTTCTTCCCTCCGAGTCTCAGTGGAACCGTAAATAGCTCGCGCTTCGTGGGCGGACGGCGCCTCGGCTCATCGTGTTTACATGATCCTTATTTCCATTAGCATTATTATTATTATTATTATTATTATTATTATTATTATTATTACATTATTACTAAGGCTAGGGCGCCACTTATATCAAAACTTAAGTACATGGTACACACTTTCGAACTAATATTTTACTCGACGACACATCTGTTCATGTTTATCGCAATGTTAAGCGTTTATCGAAAGGTTAAAACTTAAAATATTCGGATAGGAAAAGAGATTAATTTTTGCGGTTTCATGACAACCATAATCATTCAAAAGTCGTTCTTCATTGAGAAGCCCCTTGTTTTGTTGTTGTTCCTGTTTACAACAACGAGGGAGCCCGTTGACTGCGATAATTTACCGTTTTCATACTTTAATACTTTTTTAAATAACTATGCATACTTAGGAAGAATGAATAATCCCCTTCCCCTCTTATTTTCGTAACCGAAGCACATATGTCAATTTTGATGAATCCAATGAATAGGAAGTTGTGGGTGACTTATCCCATGGTGCACTTTTCATCATCCCAACTATGCAAATTAGTACACATTCAAATTCCTATCTTAAAAACCGTAACAGATGCAAGAAAAATTCCAATTGAAGACTTGTTCAGCATGGAATTTCCCAAGAAAACAAAATTTTTTTTTCCAAAATCCGATGAACGGATCACCAACAATCACATGTTGAATTTATTAAAGTCTGTGCAATAAGAGAAAAAACTTGGCGTGGTACCAGAACGTGCTATTAGCCAATCAGAAGGCTAGCTGAACGTTCAGCCAGGCTTCTGATTGGCTAATACCAGATTCTGGCACCACGCCAGTTTTTTCTTTTATTGCACAGACTATAGTTCACTTCACTAAGTCATTTGAATGTTCAACTTGCAAATCATGAAATTACCAACAATTATCATAATAACATTCATTTTCATGTGTCAGCATTGAGCACATTTAAGATTAACTTTGGAGTAAAATTATTTATTCACTGTGGTTGTTTGTAAATTACAAACAAGAAATTAATCCTCCAGAGAGTAATTTAATTAAGGTAAAGGAAAGTAGCGAAAGCCCTGGGATCATCTCTGTTTACCCTTTTATCTCACTTTTTAAACCCCTCTTCAATTTTTTAAATCGAAAATTTGATTTTCTCGAACATTGTATTTAGAAAGTGTAAAAGAGCTCTATCTTCTTTCGTTTCTCATCATTTCCGATCGAATGATATATCACTTGCCATAGGTTGCCATAGTTCTAAAGACCAAGTCACTGCCACCCCCACAACTCCGACCCCATTGGGACAATTTGGCCCAAACTTCATAATAATGGAAATCTTGCTTAGAGGAATCTGCATACCGAATTTCACTCCTTTATACGCGTAGACCTTTTGGTCCCCTCTAATTTTCACCCCCATGGGCTAATCAAAACAAAACTAAATAGTGAAGGCGCACATGCCCATCGAATTTCAACGTTCTACCTCAAAAAATTCGGAAATTAAGAAGGGGACGGACATTGTGAAACCAATAAGTAGCTCATTCTTCCGCTACTTATAACATTATACGGAATCATTATTTAAATGTTTGAAAAAAATTTATGGAAGATGTTGAGAATGATATTATTGTCCGATTGGATTTGCGTATTTAACATCAGTTGAGGGGGGGGGGGTAAATAGACAATGCTTAAAAATTCCTATATCTTCAAATAAATTAATTTTTCTGTAAAAGAAAAAAAACTTATTTATTCAGCAATACTAATCCCCATTATAATTTCTTATCGTTGAGTTTGAGTGAAGAAACGAAGAGCCTCATTCGGAACTTCTGTGATAAACGTCCAAGTCCTATTAAAAAGAAGTCTTGTAGAGCCGCCTTGACAAAATGTACATTTTTCTTTTAAGTGTAAACGGACACTGAAATGGGCACTTGGCCCGTGGGTAGGGGGTGGGTCGTTCGGAATGCCTCTTTGGAGCACCTCCTCCTTTCCGACGGCTTTGCGGTGCCGTCCACAAAAGAAATCTGGAGAGTGTTTGAGAAAGTGTACCACTCCAGAATACCATCACCATCATCATTATCATTATCATCATCGTCATTGGTGATTTTTATCCTTCAGCTAAGAAGTCGTCGCTACGTGCGAAACGACGGGGAAATCGGGTCAGAAGAGTTTCGTGCTTCGCTACGCGTTGGAAAGGATTTTTTTTTTCCAATCACCTCCCCCAGCATACTTTTCCCTTCCTTGAGAGTCTGTGTGTGTTGCCTTTGAGGAATTTCATCTTTTTACGCCCCCGTTACCCTCCTCCTCCCTTTTAATCTTGTCTTTGTGAAAGTTGCCTTTCAGGTCTGTTCTGTGTAGCTGAGCCCGACTGTCGCTTTTCTCGACCTGTACTGGACTTTTACGTTTACTTTTCTGCTCCCCAAAATGAACAAATGCGTAACGGTGACAATGCACGATGCAGAATAATTGACAACTCTCTCTAGATGAACGGAATTTTTTTCATGTAAATGAATCGTAGCCTTGGTTCGGCACTTTCCATTCGTAGGTCCTTATTTTGCGCTTCCTTCCATCCACTCCTTTTCTTCTTTTAGAAAATGGCGTTTGTTTTTAAGAATGATGATGGGGTGTTCTCTCTTCCTACCAAGCCCGTCAAATGTTTTTCCTCCTTGTATTTATTTATTCTTTCTTTTTTTTTGAAAGGAGGAATGAGGTTAAAAATATTTGAATGTAAATGCATTGGAGGGTGGGAGGACACCCGCGGCTCCATTCCTAAATGGACTTCTCGATTCGATTGCTAATCCATTTATAAATGGTAACTCAAACGAAAGGAATTTCTAAACTTTTTGCGATCCTCTGTCTCCTTCTTAGGGAGACGTGTCATGGTGCTAATAAAAAAAAATAAAAAAAAGAATAAATAAAAAGAGCCCCGTTTCATTAATCAGTTGGTATTTTTAGACTGAGTATGAATGTAAACTGTTGAAAGTGTCTGGTAGGGTTAATGAATGACGCAGACTTGGATTTGTTGTTTCTCCTGTTGATGACTGCGTCAAGATGACGTTTGTTGTTGTATTTATGCGCATCTGTTTGCATTTTTTTTCTCTTCATTAACGAACACACGGTATATTCTTTGTGTTGGTAGATGAGCTTGTTTTGGTTTGACGTAAATATGTACGGTGTGGGATTCAGTTTCAGATGGACTGTATGAGTGCGCAACACATTTTAGCAGCTTTCGACACGCATTGATCAGGCGCAATTTCAATAGAATGGAAGGAAGGGGATGTGGATTCGTTGATCACGTAATCAGGGCTGCTTATCACAATAAACGTGATCCCTGTATAAGCGATTCTTCTTCTATATGATTGGATGATTGATTTCAATAGTCCCCTTGTTTATTGATGCACTTCTGCCAACGTGCTACCCGTCATTCGATGCTTTTGGACAAAAAATCTTTCGGCTGCTTTGCCAATCTGTCTCCTGCTGAACGTCTTCATCAGATTGAAACAACTTAGATATTATTAATGAATAAAGTAAGAAATTCTCCTTCATATAATGATGGAAAGTAAATGAATGAAACAACTCAAGTCCAAATATTGGCTTGACATGTGATGTATCTAATGTTGTCCAGTTATTCGAAAAAATGTAGAGCCTGTGCTAGATAGGGAATAATGAAGTGAGAGGAATAATGAAATAAGGGCGGTGAAGGGATGGTACCCTTGTTAAGATTAATGCCATTTGGGGTAAGGGAATTGAACTTCCAAATGAGAAAAGACTCAAGTTGCTTTTTTTCTCCCATGTTCTGTAGGGAGTGGCCAGGAGAATGAAAAGTGTTTAAGACATTAGAAGTAAGGTGGACCTCAATAGGTCTGTGGATTTGCATTTTTATTTTTCGTAGCAGCTATTCAAAAGACATAGCACGCGAAGGAATTTCTCTCCGCTACCCTCTCTCGAAGCCACTGTTTCTCATGTTGTCGGGTTGCTTTTATTTCTCTCTCTCTTTTTGTCCCTTTTCCCCGTTTTGGGTTTCCCACCGTGGAATGTTGAGCGTTCGGATTCCGCTGGACGGAACGCGTGATGGCTCGACAAAGCATCGTCCTGCTCCGTTTCCGCCTCTGGCACAGGTTAAAGGTCATGGGGGAAAGGAAGGAAGGAAGGTTGGGCGGCAACCGTTACAAGAAGAGGAGGGAGCCTTTGGAAATGCCGGGAGCCACGCGTTCGAATCCTGCACCTCGCGGAATCCACCAAAGAAACGTTCTAAAGCCACACTTGGATGTGACGAGTTGATCCCGGTGTCTTGTGTGAGTGTGTCGTCTGTGGGGACGGTTTCACTTGGGTGAAGAGGCATTACCGTTTCCTTCGTAAAAATGCCACGCATAGCAGTAGGAGGAAGCCCTTGGTATGCAGTGCGTCGCCGCCCCCTCGAATTACACCGTTGGGGGGTAAATGGGTTCCTGGGTGCAACGTAGGCAGGGGCCATCTGGGGAGGAGAAAGGAAAGAAAACCTTTTATGTCGAGTGTGAAAACCCGACTCCATTTTAATCTTATCTTTCACCCCCACATTCTAAAATCCCACCACCAACACCACCGCAAAGTTCCTTTTATTTTTTTTTATTAGATAGGCTTTGATGGCTTGTATCACTTAGCAGTCGGGCTATAAGCACGCGTCGCCGTCAGCTGGCTAGAGGCGCAACTGGAGTGCGATGGCAGTGATTAGAGTAGGTAAGTAAAGTAAGGGCAGGGTGGAGGGAAGGTGGAGCCAATGGGGAAACGCCTTTTTCTCAATGAACGGGCTTCTTGTGATCGAGGAAGTTGCTTTCGTGAAACGCTTTCTTGTCTAGAGCTTAAAAAAAGAGAGAAAAAAAAAGGAACAGTTGGAAGGTTCAAGTGAAACTGGAGACGGCGCTTCCTGAGTTGGAGAGGAACTTTCCTCCTCCTCCGGGTGAAAGAAAAGGCTCCACTGTGTGATTGCTTACCTTACAGATGTAAAGACTGACGATGGCGACAGATATAGCGTCAATATATCTTCAGTGAAAGGTAGGGAATGGCGTCCTTATATTTTGGGCGTCATTTTGTTTTAACTTCTTTGTCGGTGGTTTCTAGAGTGTGGATTAGTCATAAAAGAAGATGCACGTGATGCGCTGACTTGGGTTCCACCAGGTAGCACTGGATGGTATCCGTATAAAATGGTCCAAAACATTGCTTTTACTTCACATACAGAATCTGTTATCTAGGCCATATTAATAGAGTATAATAATTTTTACTTAAATTCTTCGTCTTGTTACCCTTACTATACGATATCACTTTCGCCTTTTCTTACTATTTACTCGGGTGATTTTAAGTGAAGATTCTTCCACCGCACTCGTTTCATTTATTCCACTTTTCAATCCTTCTAGTTGATATTTTCTAGTACATGTGTATATAAAATAATTACAGGAAGAATTAATATATCATTAGCTTTGCTTGATGGGGTAACAGAAGTGTAGCGGGGAATTGAAAAAGCCACTCGTAGTATTGAGTTGTATACAACCTTTATCCTCGTTATTAAGAATCGGGAGGCAGGCAGAGGACCATAAAACCCAGGATGTGGAATTTTCTTTCTTATTTTCATCAATAATTTAAACATCTGAGGTGTGGCGTGTAAAATAAATCCTCAAAGAACATCCAAAAATTATTCTTTAAATAATTGCATAATTTAGTTTAGAAATCACCAAACTCACAAGGCATAGATATTTGGACTTAGCTTAGTTTTTACATTGGTCATAAAATATAGATTTTGTTCTTTGTTTTAAAATGTATTTGAAGTATCCAGAACTTTTTTCGATTTATTATGAACTATTTTCTGATTTATAATTACAGAAAAAGACTGCGTCAAACTCACTCAGTTATAGATAACATTCCAAAACGAGCGAAGTCGAATAGAACTGCTAAAGGGCCGTAGTTGGAGAGGCCATTCATTGGAAGCATTTTAAAAGAATTCTTTTCGACTGTTCAATATGAATTTTTATTATATTAATTTAAGCTTTGTTCATGTGTTCATTTTTTCTGTATATTCACATTCAGATATAGCAAAATTTCATCAAGAAAGAGCCCGAGCAACACCGGGTATATCAACTAGTCTGTTACAGATGATCATTTTAGGTCTGTGGGTCTAAAATATTGAAAGAATTCATGCTGAGAATATGGGACCGTTTTAGCCGTCTTTAGCAGATTCTTCCACATTAATGGGATTTCTCCGACTCACCCAACAAAGGAGAGGCGCTGATGTCACATGATCGAACAGCTGCTTCACCTTTGCCCCTGAGGGAGAGGCTGCGTCCAATGCCTTTTCCACAGAAGATGGAGTTGCTCTGAAGCATTACTCTTGAAGCGTGTCTTCTTTCATTAACAGGGTTTGAGAGCGAGGGTTGGCTTAAATTAAAACATTTTGTTGAGGGCTGAGTTCAATATATTTTTTTTTACCACTTCGAAAAATACTTTATAAAAATTGCGTTCCGACTCTGTTTGCTTGTGTTCTTTGTGTTGGTTTTGTGTCGGGAAATCCCGGGTCAAAGTCTCACTTGTGTTGACACTTTTTTTTTTCAGCGCCGTAATTTATTGGCGCTCTTCTACCCTGCTGTCGCAAGCGAGGAATTTCCTCCTCCGATGCAGCGGCAGCAGCAGCAGGTGTTATTATGTTATTAGGTTAGTAAATAAATTTATTACGCCATGATTTCAGGTATTTGTTTGAGTAATAGGCAGGTAACCATAAAGTGCGACTTATTGCATCGGTCGTTTTGCAAGCGCCACCGCTGTCGGAGGAGGAAGAGAGTTCACCGGAGTTCATCCTCCATTGCCGAGCTTTTTCGAATGTTTTCCTTGACCCTTGGGAAGTGGCGAGGAATCTTCGTCGGCTCGTGGTATACGGCATGTGCACGTGCGGTAAATGCATAATAGAAGAAGAAGAAGAAGAAAATGGCGACATGGTGGAGAGTATTTAGGGATCATCTGCTCGCTACCATTTTGATCGTTCGAGTCGTTGACGAAACCAATTGCTTGTATAAGAAATTAAACGCTCTACGATAACAAGGATTATCCATGGCTAATTACTGTTATCACCTGTTATTTGTAGAGCCAAGTGACATGGAGTTGCATCAAACTTGTTAGGATGAGCCATGTCGCTCGAAGCAAATTAGGCGGCAATGGAAAGGATCTCTTGCATCACAGGTAAAATGCGATTGTTTGTTAGCTCTTCATAATCCTTCGATCGGGTTTAGTACGGTTTAAGGAAATTTTGTTGTTGGACAGTCTTTAACATTTGTTATCTAGGGGTCGAGGCCTTTACTAAGTGATGGCCTTTAAGGGAATGATGAGCTTTTTCTGTCGACCTGAACACTCAGAATAATCGAGAAGGTGAAAGTATTTCGTCCTATTCAATTTGGATCAGGTGCAAGGTCATCGTCCGTTCGCTTTGATTAGTAGTTTAAGTTTCGACTTGTATCACTATTTAAGGAATTATTTCAAATGATGGACTCCCGGAAGAAGTAAATCAGAAAAGGTTAATTTTACTATTAAATTCATCATTTTGAATAAATGGTTTTTGCTTGTGGTGAAGTGGGATAAAAGTGGCGTAGATTTATGTGATTGCGCCAACGGGTGAACTATGGAGGCAGTAGTACGGACAATGTGTATACTTAGATGTCATTATCTAATGTTATGGACAACAGATTAGCATAGTTTCTCCATTACCTAATTAATTAAAATTGTAATCAACAGTCTAGCGCCCAGAAACAGCTTACAGCTAAACAAAAAGAGAAAACAAAATTAAAGTAAAATACAGAGGGGTCCAAAAAATGTACTCTGAGAGAGAGAGAGAGAGAGAGAGAGATACACTTCACTTTCCACATTTGATTTTTTTTCCTTTTTTTTAATTATTAATTATTTTAAGTTCACAACTTAAGTTCATTAATCAATTTAAAGTTCACATCATCTCCTTTATGTTATCCATTTTTACGTATATAAAAGTATAGAACAGTCTAGGTTTAACACCAAATCTTCTATGCATTGACTTTTACTTGATTCTTCCATATTTTTTCCGTTTTCTGTATTTATTTTGTTTTGAATCTTATCATTGTGATATTTGGTTTTACTCAGTCCCCATTTCCTCCCCTTCACCTTCCTTCAGGAATACTATATAGTCCCTCTGATGCTCTCCTGCCACCCTCGCTCTCTTTACCTCCCCCCCCCTTCCCTACCCTTCTCTTTGCCACATATGGATACTCCTACCCATGTGTTTCTAAACTTTAGATTTTATTGCACATGATCGTACCTCATTTAAAGCTCATTGTATTAGACTCTAAAAATACTCTTTTAACAAGCTTAAATGTTGTTTTTAATTTATTTTATTTTATTTATTGTTTTTGTTCAACCTGTTATAGCCTTGAACCCTTGTATAGCAAATGATTTGAATGTAACTTCTGATTATGCTATTTTATACTGCTATTAGTCCTCTTGCTTTGTAACTCCCTTTCCCTTCCCCCGACTTCACAACTGCCATGTAGTGGGGAATTCTGTTACATTTGTATACACGAATGCTGAAGAAGATCGCATGGCGATTGAAATGCGCATCCATGATTAATAATAATAATAATAATAATAATAATAATAATAATAATAATAATAATAATAATAAATCAAATGTGGAAAGTGACAGTGTCTCTCTCTCTCTCTCTCTCTCTCTCTCTCTCTCTCTCTCGTAAGTACCTTAAGTAATTATCCACAGTAGCTAAGGTGTTTGCTTTCTCCTATTATATTGATTATTTACAATTGTTTTCTTTAGTAATGGTAAATAGTAAAAAAAAAATTCATATCTGGCATTGAGTTTGGGTACACGCCACAATTTCGACACGATTAAGAAATTTAGAAGAATAAATGATGTTATAGTTTAAATAACAAAGATCGAATATAAATTTACTTAGATAATTTATCACATTTAAAATGTTTTAGAAGGTAAGCAGCATCGGATAGATACATATTATTACTACAAAATGGAGGATGAAAATTGAGGAGTTTTCGCAAGAAGTGTGTTTGCATTTATCCCACTTCACCTTATTGCACAGAGGATAAGGAAAAGAGAAGAGTGATGTCTCTGAGGCGAACTGGAACCTGCTGCCATCTGTCGGCAAAAAAATGACGAAACTCCTTTCTTCTTCTCATTCGCCATTACGGATCATTAGCCTTGAGTGGGAGATGGAGGGCCACCGAAATGATTGGGTTCAAGGGAAGGAGTGATTGAGAGTGATGTGGGGGGAGGAAATAATCCGTTACGAATGGCCAGGGCTTAACCCTTTAACTTTTTCATTCTCAATCACCTCTACTTCTACTTCTTTTTTATCGCTCCATCTTCTACTTCCTTTTTTTTGATGAAGTCGACGAGATGACAAGCGAGAGGAGAAGGGAATCGCTTGTCATTCTGGGGCCAGCGCACCCACGGGGTTCCGTCTCCACTCAGGGTCACAGGTCGTCGAAGGTGCGCTTTGAGCGTTGGCGATAATTTAGGAAAGCTGTGAAGGGACTCGAAAAAAAATAGCACCAGCCATTGAAGAATAAAACCCTTTGTGTGTGTTATTCTAAAGGTGTGGTTGGTTATAAATGCATTAATTGTTTTGTTTTGTTTTGCATGCGAATCTATCCTATGCGCATGCATCTACAAGGGGTCTCTGCCCTCTCTTTTGTTTAGAAAAACTTTTTTCATGGGTTTGCTTCAATACTGGCAGCTGCTACTGCGAGAGTCGATTGAAAATAAGTTCCTAGAGCGCTTTTATTTAATGTGCATGCTAGGACTGATGTCATCATCTTGTCCTTAGTTTAAGAAAAATTAAAAATTCCGGACTATTCCCCGCTAAACTTTCTCGTATATTTGCACGACAGAACAAAAATTGTTGGAAAAGGTCCTCCTGGAATGGGTTTAACTCGCAGAATGAATCCGGTTTTATTCAAATCGGGCCACGGCCTGCCGAGATAGGGCCTCTTTTCAGGTATTTTAATTAACGCGGTCTTAATTATTAAAAGGAATGGAGAAGTTTAATTGTTTACTTTTGTGCGTCACTCGTTTTTTTTGAAGCAAAATAAATAGACTGTATAGATCTTAAGTAGGTGTTCAGGCAAAGTGCCCCTTTTTCTTATGCGATTGGGCTGAAATTTGATATGTATCTAATCGTCTTTCTTCATTATACTAAAATTTTGTTTGTTGACCTTTATTTAAAGCCTTTTTGTAATAAGAAAATAAAGTATGTGTTTATGTTAAGTATCACTTCCGGTTGAGAGTTTTGATCCAAAAGTTAATACAGGTCTACAATTTCAGTATAAGGACCAGATATCAAATTTCATCCATGTAGCTCGTTGTTTTTGAGCTATCGTATTCACAGTCATCATTCCAAAAATGAGATGGTCTTTTTCGGACTTAAGGAGGTCTAAAACGTTGCGATTCATCAAAATCTCGAGGTCGAATTTTTTGATGATTACAATCTTTCTCTATTACGAGAAAGTAATTAAAAAAAAGCAAACAGCTCGAGCTTGACTTGCCATGATTTCTTTGGTAGACTTCGTGCCAAACTGTTCGAATTGTGGATTTTGCAGGGAAGCAAATTCCATTGAGCACGCCGGATTCCGTTGGTGTGGCGTCGACTCAATGTCGGACTTGAATGTTACGTAACAGTAGAAAGCGACGAGAATTTCGAGTAGTCTACGGCGGCGCTTTCTTTCTCTGTGTAATTTCTTGCGTCGAGTTATTGGGAGAAGGAAGCGGAGGGCAGGTCGTTCCCATCCAACCGAACCGGTGGCGTTCGATTACAGGGATTTCACTGATCGGGGGGCGGCGGCGAAAGGGTTTTAAATTTGGCTTTGGAACTCGCTTGTCCCTTGGACAAAAGAAGGGCTTGGATAGGATAAGTGACCCAGATCTCGGTGACCGGACGAAATCTCTCTCATCACTCCGCCTCGTGACCAAGTGAACTCTCTACGCCCACACAATGGCGTATTTAAAAGGTCGTTTATAAAACTCGAGCATTCGACATCGACTGGACTTTCAGAAAAGTGGAGTAGTGTTAGTTTCTCTTTGAAGCTGTCGAAGACAGTGAACTATGCGACTTCATATTTGTGTCTTAAGTTTTCTTCAATTTTATAATTAAAAACAAATAGTTTCTCAGTATGCAAAAATGAGACCCCCTTTTATTTTCGTAACCGAAGCAGATATGTCAATTTTGATGAATCCAATGACTATGAAAATTAGGACACATTCAATTCCTATCTTAAAAATGAAAAATTCCAATTGAAGACTTGTTCAGCATGGAAATCCTAACAAAATAAAAAAAAATTTCCAAAACCCGATGAACGGATCACCAACAATCCAAAGCAAAGGATCTAGTTGAGCATTTCAGGAACAGTGTAGCTTGCCATCCTGGAATTGTTCTGTCTTCTATATGCTGACATGTGCCTTTAATTTGCTTTTCCTCATGAAAGTGAATGATATTATGGTTATTTTGATAATTTCTTGGTTGCATGTTGAACGTTCAAATGTCTTTGTGAAGTGCATAGGGAGATAACTAATAAATTCAACATGTGATTGTTGGTGATCCGTTCATCGGATATTGGATATTTGATTTGATATTTGATGATGAAAAATGCACCATGAGATAGGTTGCCCACAACTTTCTATTCATTGGATTCATCAAAATTGACATATCTGCTTCGGTTGCGAAAATACGTAAAAGGGGGGGGGGGTATTCCTGTACCCGCCCTGAATATCCTGGATGTATTAGTGTTAATGCAAAATAAAGATTTTATTCAAAATAGATAGAAGCATTACATAAAATGGTTCTTACGACACATATAACGGCCAATTAACAAAAAAAAAAGTTATAAACGAATACATTTTTGATACTTTAGTTTAAAAAATCATATCTCAAGCTAATTTTATCAAATCTCTTTGAAATTTTAAAGATAATAAGTAAAACGTATAGATTTCATAACAAAACATAAAAGAATGAGAAAGAAAAATTTTTGTGCAAAATAATAATAATAATAATAATAATAATAATAATAAACTGAATAAAAAGCTGCTAAGCAAGTAACTCTTCGTCTTTCAATATTGAGAGCAGGGAATAGGGAGCTTCCCTGTAAAGCAAAAATCATTCATTACAGCCCAGTGGTACGATTGAATAACTTAACAAAAATTGATGGCATTCGCGTAAAAACAGAGATCGCCAAATTTTTTTTTCAAAATTTAAATCGTTGATAAATACTGATTCAATGTATTTTTTCAAAATCGTTGAAATCGATTGAGAACATTAAAAAAGATTTATTTTTTTTAATTAAAATTTTATTTATTTTTTTTTGTCTTTTACAAAAAAAATTTTTTCTCATTCTTTTAAGTTTTGTTCTGAAATCTATACGGTTTACTTATCTTTAAAATTTCAAAGAGATTTGATAAAATTAGCTTGAGATACGACTTTTTAAACAAAAGATACTGAAAAAATCTATTTGTTTCTAACTTTTTAAGATTAACTTTTTAACAAATGGAAATTTTTCAAAAATATTTTGGGAATTTTAATACTCCATTAGGGGTGCTACCAAATTATAATAAAAGTTTTGAATTTCACGGCATGTTTGTTTTTGAGGGGCCCACTTCAGGAATTCTTACCCTGTTATACCCTCAGGATTAAAATTATAATAAATGGGCATAAGCAAAAGTGTTGTGCTTTAGAAAGAGGTGAAAGGGTTGCGAGTTGTTTTGTTTTTCCCCATTGCCCAAAATAAAAAAAAGACAAAGAAAGGAGAAAAGGAAAAAAAAGGCGAGACAATTGTCAGAGTGACAATAGCGTAGATTTGGTGACACTGGACGGTCTGTCGGACTCTACTGCTCATGCGTGTAATAACTTTCTCTCTCTGACTGTCACGGTTTGTAGAGAAAGGAATTTTTTAAAATGTACAGGTGAAAGTGTGGGTGGATGTTGAGGGCAAATGGCAAACTCGACAACGATTCGCTCTACGGATGACAATGACAATGAGAAAAGAGGCCTTCACTGTGGGGACTCAAGTCGAGTGGATTTTGGTTTGCGAGTGTTGCCAATTCATTCGAAAATATTGTGCTCTCATCGTTGAGGCAGACCTCGAACGATCTTTTCGCCCAGCCAACGCTTTGAAGTGGACACTCCAGACTCGGAGGTTATTATTATTTAAAGTAAAATTTGATGGATTATTTTTTTTAAATAGTATGTGTATCATTATCTTATTTTTAGGTTTGGTTATTCTTTTTTTTTTTTTTTTTTTTTTTAAATCGGTTCTTCGAATCCCTCCAGAATAGGAGTTGGTTTCTCTTAAGAGGTCACGTTGGCGGCGTTTTTTCCTCTCCTTTCAATTCAACTTGTCATAAAAGTGCCGGAAACCTTCTTCCAATTGATTGGTCTTAATATGGCAGGCTCGCTCTCTTATCATCACTCAAGAGTGCACTCTTTCGCTTTGTCTGTCCACGTCTATCTCTCTGTCCATCTTTCTATCCGTCTTTCACGAATGGCACGAACCGTTCTTAATGGAGTCCGTCCACTTGCCTCGTTTTTTTTTTGTTTTTTTCCTATACAATACGCAACCTCGTGTCTTGTCACTCGTGGCAAGGTGGTTCCGTGGTAGAGCTACTCACGTTCCGGAAGTGCAAGATGGGGCCGCTCTTCTGGCTATCCAAACGTACAAGCTGTTTACCTAAAAGGGATCGTTGAGCCTCGTACTTCATACGAACCTTTCTTTCCTTCCGTTGTGGGAATTATGCGGTTGAGAAGTTATTTTTCCTTCGTTCGCGGGCAAATGCAGGAAATCGAGCAGACGTGTTAATTATTCTCGAATCTGTTGAGGAGGGGTTTTTTTCCAAGAAAAACTTTCCCGTCACTAAATTAGGAGTTTTGCCTCCTGCGGAGACTCCAACTGAAACCATCTGGTTCGGGGGAAAGGAGAAAAAAGGTCAATGCGATGGATATTTAAAAAAAGTACATGTACATTTTAGTTAAAGAATGAGTTAAATCCAATGTGTAAAAAGTCCACAGTTTCTTTTGTTTTATTTGCCTAGATAGGATTTTGTTTTAATGAGTGACGCGACGCGACGCTGGTGTAGCGTAGTGGAACTGATGACTTTTTTTTTTTTTTCCCCTCCCCCTTCCTAATTCGGTTGTGCAGCTGTTGGTCAGAATTTCATTAATTGACACGCGTAGACCAGATGGTGCCACGTGCTGCCGATTTATCGATCGATCGAGTTCTGCACGTTTATAGTTTGTTTTTTGTTTTTTTTCGTAGCTATTACCGCCGCCCTTCACCCTGATCAAGAGTAGGGCAAAGGCCACGGATTGGCCATTTTGCATAGATGCTTGTAGGCTCGAGTATTAATTTTCTGAAGAAGAATCTCCCAGGTTTCCAGCATCGCTCTAGGATTTACTGGAAACCACTTTGAAGAGATAAAAGAGCGAGATAGGTTCTCAACTCAGAAGAGTAGTCTCGTTCGACGTCATTTCCATTTTTGATAGACTGAGGTTGTTCACTATGAATGGAGCCGTTTTTCTCGCACGAATGAAAAACTAACAGTTAGTGCAGCTGCGTTGCTTACTTATTTGATATTCCAGTACCCCTTGGAGGATGGGCTATTAGCGAACAAGAAAAGAAATTAAATTCCAATTGTTTTTCTTGTTCGTATTGGGTAAGTACTGTTAATTTTGTTCTTGGGATTGAAAATTGTTGCTCTCGCATCCCAGGTTCCAATTTTAGATGTTTGATCAAAGGCATATTTGGCTGGAGGATAAGAGTGGGAAGGAATAATGTATGTGCAGGATAACTCGAATGTTTAGGATATCAATAATTCCGTGGGTATTAAACTCGTGTAAACGTTCAGACGTGTCATGGATTTGTTTAATTTTTTTTTCCCTCCAATGCGCTTCAGTCGACTACATTTTCGTCGGACTTGGCTAAGAATGTTTAATTTGCCTTTTGGATTATTTCAATTTTGGATTCAACTGTTTTTGAGGATTTTAATGTTCACTCGACCTTACTACTCGATATGACACCGAAGTTTGGCAGTGTGTGTATGTGGTGGACCTCTCTCTCGAGTGGACTCGGCGGACTATATTTTTTTTTTTTTTTGTAAATTATTCTTGGATTTTTGATATTTTTTTATAGATTTGAGTAGAGTGTAAATTGCAAAGAGATGGTTTATTGCTAATTATTATTAAATGAAAATTTTTAAGCAAGTCTTATTTTTGATTAAATTAACTATTTTGTAACAATTTAAGTAAATGTAACTGAAGCTTGTTTGTTGTTTTTTTTTTAGAATTACACCCCCTATGAAAATATTGTACTCTAGAAAGAAGCGTTTTCGACCCCGTGTGTTCATATTTCGACCCTTCCAAATTTTCTGCTTGTTTTGGTTTCTGGAACATATCGTGAAAGTTTGTACAGACCATTCCGAAGTACACTACACAGAGTGTTTCAAAAATACTTTTACAAACTTTGAGAACAGGTTCCCGCACCAAAACAAGAAAAAAAAAAAGTTCATATAAATATGTCCTTCGTTTTCGAGTTATTAATGAAAGTTTACAACGCAGGTGATTGGAGCTCATCCACACATAAACTCAGAATAAATTCTCGAAATGCCCTCTTCTTGCATCTAAGCACGCATGCACTCGTCGAATGGTTTTACAGTCTTCCATGACACGTCCATGAAGAATTTCTGCATCCGGGTGGTCTGCTGCATAGACCAATTGTTTAAGGTATCCCCAGAGATAATAATCCAAAAGATTGAGGTCGGGGGAAAGTGCAGGCCATGGAACTGGTCCTCCTCTACTTATCCATCTGTCATGGTAGATACCAGCCAGTGCGTCTCGCACACAGAGACTGTAATGTACTGGAGCTTCATCTTAATAACGAAGGATTTTCGGACATATGTTTATATGAACTTTTTTTTTCTCTTCTTTCGGTGTAAAGAAGAAGGTATTCATTTCTTTTATACTATATTGTTGTAAGGAACCTGTCCCCAAAGTTTGTAAAAGTATTTTTGAAATACCCTGTATACACGATGGCTCAATGGCGGATATGAAGCAACCTAACCTAAACTAACCTTCACTATTTAGGCACTATTAGGTTTTGATTGGCCCACTAGGGGCGGAGTTAGAGGGGGTGAAGTGATCTATGTAAAGGAGTGAAATTCGATATGCAGATTCCTTTATACATGACTATGAAGTCTGGGCCAAATTGCCCCAGTGGGATCGGAGTTGTGGGGGTGGCAGTCACTCGATCTTTCGAATGATGGCAAAATAGGGCATGTGATATATCATTCGATCGAAAATGATGAGAAAGGAAAGAATATAGGGTTCTTTTATATTTTCTAAAATACTACGTTCGAAAAAATCAATTTTTTGAAAAAAAAAAAGGGGGGGGGTTAAAAAGTGCAGATGAAGGGATGAAATAGATGAACTCAGGGCTTCTGCTACTTTCCTATACCTTCATCGGGAGAATTAATTTCTTGTTTTGGCTTAGGAAAGGATCCTCCAAATAGCGCCCAAAATTTACTACTGTAGTATAATTTACACCCTCTGTATATGTGATATAGTGCAATGTTTTCGTAGGGTGTAATTCTAAAATAAAAAAAAGCTTTTATATTTACAGTTTGATTTTTTGGAGGGAAATTGTAATCGAGAGTGGAATGAGGTGTAGAACTTGAAAGCATGTATGTCTTCTTATTACCTCCATCATCATTTTATTTGCTGGATGGTACCTGCGTACGTAGATGTTAAGAAGAAACGTTTGTGCTATAACATAATTTGATTTTTTTTTCTTCTTTTTTATGTTTTTCAGGAGTAAATCGAGCCATCGCATTTCGTCGAGTTCCTCGAAGCACAGTGGCGATCCTTGGGAATACTGTCCGTGGTCGTCGCGCTCTCGACTGTACAGCAACGGCGAAGAGAAGCCGACGTCGCCGCCCTCCTACAACTCGCTCTCGTACGCCTATTCGCACCACCGCAAGAGCTCGTCATCGGGCAACGCGGGCGGCGGCGATCCCATCTCCAGGGACCAACAGCAGCGACCATTGGGTCGCTACTCGAGCACGGACTCACTGACCAGCGGATCTTCGAGTGTCTTTAGTTATCCTTTGACCTCGGTTTCCAGTGCCAAGTCGACGCCTTCCTTAAGCCGAGATGCCGAGCTAGACCAGCGACGCCTCCCGGCTCCCATGACGGGCCCTTGCAGCCCGAGTACCATCAGCAGTTCCCGCTCGACGCCCAATTTGGAACACGAGGCGGGCGACGCCATTATGACGCGTCGCTTTCGGAAGCCCAGTGTCTACGAGGCCCTGAACAACAAGTCGGGCTTGGACTTCTCGCCGCTCGTTCAGGGCCATCCTTATTGGGAGGACCACGAATCGCGCGAGGACTATGAGGCACAAGTGCGAGTGGCTGCCTCGAACACGTACCAAGCGCAGCACTTGAGGCAAACGTCCAGTCAGTCGTCCGGTTCCGAATGGACGTCGTCGTCATCCTACAGTCAGTCTCAGCACAGCCGCCAAGTGTCCAGCCAGTCGTCGCTCTCTGAGGAGGACTACCGCATCCAGAGCATCAAGGAAGAGTTCCTTCACAGGACTAACCACAGCCACGACTACTACACGAGCCCTGTGAGGTATGGTGGCAAAGAGGACTCTGCCAATCTTCATCACTACCCTTCCCACCATAAATACTATTCTTCCGACAACCTGATCTCATCCTACGCGGACGATAAGGGCGACTTGAGCTTGAGGAAGATGCCGCACTTCATTTGGGCTAAAAGCCAACCTGATCTCAAAGGCATCGAGGGCAGGTTAAGCAACAACAGTAATCCACCGCCGCCTCCAGTACGCGATGCGTCCAGCCTTAAGTACAGCAGCAGGTTTGTGTCTGGGCATGAGAAATACCCATCGTGGCCCATCACGAATCAGTTCAGTGACGACTTGGAGTACGCGGACGATGCGGAGAAGATGGAGAAAAATTTTTATAATCGTTCCAAGAAGTATTCCCCTTCCTTTACCCAGTATCTCAAACCGGTCGCTGAGAACCCATGCGACAAGAAAAGAGTCCAAGCGACCGTTCCTCCGCCTGTTTACGCTTCTGGTAAGGCAGCGCATCACCGTAGTGCCAATGATGCTTATGATTATGAGGACTACTATGGCGATCATGGCCATTATTACTTAGCGGACTATCCCGGAACAACAGAGAGGGAAGTGCCTTTGCCACCAGAAAGGGACGCGTCACTCGGTGGCGTTGAGGAGAGGCTTTCTTCCGGTGATGATAAACAACAACAGCAGCAGCAACATACGTATTCGCCGTCTAAAAGCAGCGGTGAAGGAAGTCCGTGCTATTGCGCAAACGGTCGCCTTCCAGTCGGTTCTTCAGAAAAGACGTCGCCGCATGGACGACATGGAACGGAACATACTAGTGCCGACGAGGAAACGGAACGCGGCAGTGCTAAAGTGATGGCATCGAGCTCGGACACGGGTACCCCGCTCATGGACAGTCTTCGTCGGGAAATACCGCAACAACAGCAGCAACAATGGGCCACGGAAGATGGCCCTTCTGGGGGTTCTCCACCGACGGGTAGGGAAAGTGTGACGAGCAGCAATAGTAGTCAGGAGACACTCAAGTGGCACGGGTCGACCAGTGACGTGAGCGTAGTCAGCGAGCGTACACGGGCCGGCTATTCTGTCGAGTCTATCGTCCATAGCGCACGGGTGCAACCACCTCAGCGCCATCACTCCATGAGCGTCTTGTACTACAGCAACGACCAGCACAACAACAATAGTAAAGGGGCGAGCAACTATGCTGAATTGAACTATAATAAGCTCAATAGCGAGCAGGAGAGTTGTTTTCTGTCCAAATCGGCTGTGAATAATAATAACAACAACAACAACAACAATAATAATAATAACAACAACAATAGTGAGAACAGTGCTACTAATAACTTAAATGGAAACTCAGAAACCAAAGACTTGAATGTTCCTCCTCGGAGTCAACAACACAACAAGGTGCAAAAGAATAACAATAACAATAACTGGGCTGAGCAGGTTCAGAAGAACAATTATTTGAACTCTTCTCTCCGGCGCCCTGTGGTCGTTTCGGACGAGAGAAGGACCTCGGAGTCGTTTGCCCGGGAAGAGTTCCGCCCGCTTCCGACGCCCGAGTACGCGAAGCCGTTGTCGGTGGCCAAGCGCGTCCAGGACTTGGAGCGGCAGGCGCGCTCGAACGCTGGCAACACGCTGCTACGGACGCGCGGCGGCAAAGAGGACGGCACCTCCCCAGCCTTTCCCAAAGGAAAGGTCGAGAAGAACAATGCCAAACCAGGGGCAGGTCCCACGAGCGACGCGTCCGAGTCGAGTCCCGACAAGGCCCTCTACCTGGATCCGGAGAAGAAACACCGAGTCTCCGATCCGGAATTGAAGGCGATCCAGAAACAGGCGCTGCTCTCATTCTTCGAACGCCAGACCGCCATCAACAATAACAACAACAACAACAATAGCAACAGCTATGGCCAACAACCGACTTCTAGTGAAACGATGCTGGCTCGACGACCGCACTCTTTGCCCAGAGACTGTCTTCAGGAGTTCAAGCAGCATGCCCAAATGTACAGTAACGAACTGTCCAACGCCAGAAAGTGTTCCTCCTCACGCTTGGATCGAGTCCCCGAAGGAAGTGGACAAGAGGCGCCTGCACGACCCAACAGATTCCAACGACCGCAGAGGCTGGACCTACCACTGCCAACGCACGACTACCACTCGCTTCATCCGAACGAGAGTCCCGTGTCGCCGCAGAAGAGCCCCTTCAGCACGGGCTCCCTCAGACATCAGGGCCCCCGCGCCTCGGACCTGGTGTCTCGCGTGGCCATCTATTACAACACGTACACGCAGACGTTGCCGTGGCCGGACGACGACTCGCGGAGCTCCCGGCTCTCTCCGGCGGACAATTCGCCTTCGGACTCGCCGTCACGGTCGCCCTTGTCCCTGAGAGAGAGGCACGTTGCGGCCACCACCAACGGCACCTATAACCCACGCAAGAGCGTTGCTCTCCAGACCGACTGTTCACTCCCCGTCAACTCTCCAAAAGGAAGTCTCTGTGCCATAGGACGAGAAGGCAAGCCAAACGACGATCACGACGACCACCAACAGGTAAGACCAGAGTTCTTCCTTTCTTCTTTTTTTTTTATTATATTGTCCTATGAACAACTGAATCCACCCTTCAGTTGGTTTATTAATAGGGCTGGTCGATCGAATGTAGAATGAAACTAGAAGCATCTAAATGTTAAATCTAAATAACGCCTCTACCAATTGGGCTATCGCAGACAGTGTCTTAAAGACTACCAAGTTGTCAAGATGGAAAGCCCAATGGGAGGCAGGCATCCGGTTCACAGATCGTGAATTTATCCTATCCACACCATCAGAAAGTTTGATGAACACACAATAAGATATAAAGAAATTAAACTAGAGCCCAGTTGGCAGAGGCGTCGACCATGATGACAGTCGAGGTTCCTGGTTCGAATCCAGGTCGCAAAATTTTTCCATTCATTTTCTAGTTAATAGCATTTACCTGATGTTTGGAGTTAGCTCTAGTTTAATTTCTTTATTTCTTACTACAATTAATAAAATCTTGCAACATTCCAAGAAGGAGCAAATTCTTCCAAATGTACGTCTATTTTATTGTTCAACGCAGTTCAATAATACAGTGCGCGTGCCTATGTATGTCAACAATGCTTAAAAGACGAACAGTGTATTGATTCTTGATGAATCGATTGTTACTTGGTATTCTTTACGGTCTCTCCTTTAGCATGTGAATTCGACTTGAATGGATCCACGAAAAAGCTTGACAACTTGATGCAGCCGAGCTAAGTTGTTGATGGTCATATTCTGAAAGCAGACAAAGTTAATCCGTTTTCAGGTTATCGTGCAAAGGGTGGATAAACGTACAGACCAAGCGTGCATTTTTAGAAGTAGCTTTTTCGTAAAGGTCCTAATAAACGAGACTGAAGCAATTTAACAAACATAAAGCTGTTGAATATTTTTCAAAGCAAAATATAAGCTCCTTCTACGTAGATGTTTTGGGAACATGCATTGAAGTCCTCTGTCTTAACCTTTCCAAGTCTTTTTTGATGTCCTCTTTTTTCTCAAATCTGTGTCCTTTCACCTTTCGGAAGAGGAAAAAGTCTGGTGGAGATTTGTCTGTGTTCGAACAATTTTCGGACATCCCGTTCTGTTCGTCATCTTTCATTTCTTCCCGGCCATCACGAAATCTAGCAAACCATTCAAAAAACACGTGCATCATCACCATATACTTGCTTTATCAACTTGAAGTTTAAGACAAAACTTAATGTTTGCCCTTTGTTCCATGTTTAATATTGAAGATCAACTAATGACTGCGTGCGGTTAAAGAATATATAGGCGCGCGCAACTTGTACAGGGTGTTGCAAAAATATACTGCTGGGTAGCCTATCCTCTCGCTTCATAAAATGTTAATTGGGAATTTTTAACCCATTTACGCCGAAATTGGTAAAAATGGAAATTGAGACTTGATGTCTTAACATTTCTATTCTGTAGCAATATTTATATTTTAGCAATTGTGTTGGTATGGGATCAGGAATTAAGGACCAATTTCTTCTTGGAATTTGCACAGTAGTGCCATCAATAACGTGTTTATAGATTTTAGAATATATCTCGGGTCAAAATATCTGACTTGGTTGTCGAGAAAGAATCTTTTCTGGGAAAGGTGCATTTCCAACGTTCAATTTGTGATGCTGTCATTTTAAAGAAAATGACAATAAAAAACTAATAAAACTGCAAAGAATCAAAAGATATTTAAATTGATCATCGACCAGCAAACTGAAGTCAATAATTGAAAAAAAAAAAAAAATCCAAAAGACCTGGGCGAAATGTCCACGTTTTCTGTACCAAAATTTTTGTCTACAAAAATACATAAAAAATAAATGTTTTCTGTAAGTTGCAGAATTTTTGCATTAATAACTTGGAAAGACTGTAAAAATTAAAGAAAGTCGAGTGGAAAAATTTCCTAGCACCCTCTGTATACTGTCATTCAAAAGCACCATTAAATTCAATCCATGTGATTGCATAGATATTATGTGTCGTCTACTGACCAGTGGGTCTAAAGACAGTTTCGTTTTTAAACTGTTCCTTTATTATGACACTGCAGTTAAGATATCATCCCGGTCTATCGCTTTTATTTATATTCTCGGGACCAAAGTGACCGTGTAACTTACTGTCACGATATAGTTCGTGCCAAATGTTTATTTAGTTTTCTTGCTCTTAGGGCGCATGCACTGATGGAACCTATTTTTTTCAAACTTAGATCAAAGCGTTTCTGGTCTAAATGCTGGAGAAACCGTTTCTCGGAAGTGCTTCGTGTGTGTTCACATAAAACAGAAACAAACGACGTGTTTTCTCGCTTCCATTGTGGACGATTCAGGTTCATTTTTATTATTAGCTCGCTCTGTTCCAAGCGGTGCCATTGAACACAATATGTATATCGAGGCTGCGAAGTCTGAAATTTATTAGGAAACATTCCCTTGGCGATGAAACTCACGTGACATCGCCTGTGCTTACTAAGAAGGAAAAGGACATGGTCGCTTATTTTCATTCCGCGATTGCTTCTCGGAAGATGAGTTCTGTTTCATTTTTTCTTTCTTTCTTTCTTTCTTTCTTCCCCGTTGGTCTCTTGGTATCCGTAACTAAATTTAGTTTTACGCTTTCGATGAGAGAGAGGATCCACCGGCGTTGACGACCGGGTTCAACTATTTTGAGAACGACTCTTATTTATATATAGAGAGTACCCACCTTCCCCCTCCTTCCAGCGCCTCACTAGTTTATCGCTTTTTTATTTTTCTATTTTATCCGGCAACTTATTATGAAAAATGATGGACATGTGGTGAGCTCCCGGACGTTGCCATTTGCGATGCAAGATCTTTGAAGAACAACAACGCGAGGAGTCGTTTCCGTTTTGGCGTTGGCTTGGCTTTTTTTGGAAGTGGCTCGCTCAGAAATACTTCTTTCGGATGGAACTAAATTTGCAGTGGCCTAAAGAAGAAAGAAAGGAAGGAAGAAAGAAAGAGAGAGAGATAAAAGGGGAAATATCTATTTTTTGCTCTTTCACTCTCTTCTGTTTTTAAAATAGTTTCCGCGTTGAAGAGTATTCGTGTTAAGCGTTCGATTTCTGTGTAATGGTGTTTTAGCGGAACAAGTTTGCCTTGTTTTCCATTTGGGTGGCTCCTGCTCTTCGCCAATCGAAGCGATTAACGGATTACACATGGCAAACGGTGGTTTCATTTAGCTTCTGTTGGCTGTCGTCGAGTCTAGCCAATGGAACCTCCTGAACTTTGGTTTTAAAAGAAACACGACCATGAAAAGAGTAAGGAAGGTTGGGGATGAGCTTTCTTCCTTCTGATTTGCAACAGATATTTACGAATTCAAAACAATAAACAAGAACAACAATCAGGAAACTCTGGATATAATACAATGAAGGAAGACACATGACCTCTTGTTCACATGAGACTATATATTCTTGTATGTACATTTCGACCCCACTGTGGTCATCATACAGCAAGAATACAATGATAAGAGGTTACAGTCAAGTCAACATGATCCAAGCTGAAAAGCCGACCAACAAATTTGGAAAAAGCAAACAAAGCCAATTTGGATATCCTAATGGCCCAGAATCTTGAATTAGCCAGGGGTTTTGGGACAACTTCTGTATTTCTGATGTTTCATAGGCGTCCAATAACGCTACAACCTCTGACAATTAAGTTCGGTGAATGAGTTCACACAACAAAATGCAAAACAGATAGAGCTATATTTACTTTAATGTCCTTGGATATAATCACCCTGGAAGGTAATACACTTTTGCTGTCGGCGTATAAGTCCTGGAAGCTCCTTAGGGATGGCTTTAAGTTCACGTGTCACATTTGCTTGAATATCTGGAATGTCCGCAAATCTGTGTCCCTTTAAGGCCCGTTTCAGGCGTGGGAACAAGAAAAAGTCTGCCGGTACCAAGTCTGGTGAATAAGGTGGATGAGCTATGGATTCTGTTGGCCAGAAACTGTTGCACGATTACGGCAGTGTTCCTCTTTGATCCATTATCCACAGTTACGTGCGCACGCTACACCTTCAACTGAAGAAACGAGCATCTGCTAAACCATTGCACACACAAACGTGACCTGTCTGAACTTGCTTAAACAATGACTGGGCTTGTATTCACATGCATTGTTACTCGTGTAAAGCTCGCACAGATTAGGGTGTGACGTCATTCACCGAACTTAATTGTCAGAAGTTGTATATTGTCAACGACTTCGAAGAAAGAGCTTGACACATTAGAAGAAATTAATCATACACCCCCCCCCCCTTTTGGGAGGATACAAGAAAGTTCAAGGAAATCGGCCCATTTTTCTTAATCAAAAAATTGATTTTTCTCGAACTTAGTATTAGAAAATGAAAAAGAACCCCCATTTTCTTTCGTTTTTCATCATTTTCAATCGGATGTCCTTTCTCGTGCTATATGCTGCCATTTGAAAACGCTAAAGACCACGTGACCGCTCCCCCCCCCCCCCCCCAACTTTGACCCCACAGGAATAATTTAGCCCAAACTTCATAATACTATAGATCTTGCTTTGAAGAACCTGCATATCGAATTTTCCTCCTTCACATATCCATACAGGGGAGGCCGTGGCCTAGGGGGCTTTCGCAGAGCAAGCTAGCTTTGTGAAGTTAAGCATCGCCTAGCACGGCTAGTCACTGGATGGGTGACCATTTAGTGACGCGAGATCTTATCCACCCGTGCTTTGGAGGGCACGTTAAGCCGTCGGTCCCGGCTGCTACTATCACTTTTTAGCAGTCTCGTAAAAAGCTGGCAGGAGCTCAAAAATGCATCTCAGCGCAGGAGATTAGAGCAAATACCCTCGTGGGAGAGGCCTATGTCCTGCAGTGCACTGAGACAGGCTGAAACATTTATTTCAATTTACACATATCCATATACTATATAAACTAGATGGTCCCCTCTAACTCCTCCACCGTAACTATGACTCCAGTGGATCAATCAAAACTAAACGAAGGAGTGAAGTAGGACATGCTTATGGTAAGCTACATTCTGAATTTCAACACACTATTTCAAAAAATATAGAAGGAGGCAGACAGAGGGACATTATAAAAACCTATAAGTAGCTCCATTCTTCTGCTACGTAATAAATTTAATTGGATTTTCTTAAACGTAGTATTTCGAAAATGGAAAAGAAGCCTCCCCCCCCCCCATCATCTTTCGTTTCTCATCGTTTCAGATCGAAAGACATGTGGCATACCATTTAAAAGCATTAATAATAAAGACCACGTGATCATTATTCTCAAAACTCCGACTCCACTGGATCCAAACTTTATAGTCATGTAGTTCGTGCCTTGAGGAATCTGCCTGCATATCGAATTTCACTCCTTTACATACGAATAGACGATATTGAACAAATGGAGCCCTCTGACTCCCATCCCAGAGAGCCAATCGAAAACAAATAATAAATCAGGACATGCCCATAGTAAGCTACCTTCTAAGTCAAAAAGAATCAAAATATAAAGGGGACAGACGGACATGGTAAAACGAATAAATAGCTCCACTCTTCCATTAGCCTACTTAAAAATAGTGAAAAGAGTATTTTCAGTTTTGTTAGTACTACGAGGAAGGAAGAGTGTGATAGAAATAAAGGACGCTCATCAAAAAAAGGCAGCGACCCCGATAGTTCACGTCCGCTACGCACTCTGTCGTGACTTATGAGCTGTCGCCGAGGTCGCCAATCCCTTTTGGCTGATCGATGTCGTCGTTGTCGTCGCGGTGACGTCACGGCCAAGACACGCCGACAGGGGATCCCCAGCGGACCGCGACGAAAACGCAATCGCTCGGCGAGAGCTCCTTCGAACGACACGACCCTGCGACGACGGTACCTTTATTTTCTCAGGGGAATATGACGGAACGCGAAACGAAGACGCCGACCACGGTGTCGCTGATCCCCGCCGGAAAGAACCCTCTCGTTACCTTTCACCGCTGGCAAGAGGGGCCGGCAAAGATGATCTTCTTTCTCGTTAAGCTTTTTCAGGTGAGCTGTTTCTCTTTCGGTTAATCTTCACAACGCGCGATGACTGATCATGCGACCGGAGGGGGGGGGGGTCTTTAAAAAGTAAATTCACTTACCTTCGGTCATCGTGCGATGTGCGGAGAGTGAAGATTAACCGCTCTTTCCACCGTTCGTGGACTCCTTTCTGGTTTTTCTTTTCATGTTCCCTTTGTGCTTTCATTCTCGTCCACCAAAGCTGCTTTCTGTGTGTCCCATCCTGATGGCTAATGATAAATTTGGGTATGGGACAGTTGGGGGAGAATCGAATGGGCTATACGATTAACTGGGTGGGCAGTAGAATCCTCGTGATTTTCTATGGACAAACATAATAAATTTTTACGTCCCAAGTATTGAAGCTTGTAGATAATGGCAATTTTTTAATATTTAAATGGGATCAATATCTTAGTAATTATTAGCTTCAGCTGTGGTTTTTAAAATTTACATTTTGATACTTTTAATAAAAAATCCTTAGAGATGAAACGTAACTGTTCATTGTGGAAACCCAAAATCCACTTGATCACATAAAGTGGACATTTATTACCAGAGATGTACACATTTCGATTACAAAATATGCGGCAGAGTTGATATTCAGTCTATATGCCTTGTGATCGAAATGCACATCATGCCAGTAAGTGACAAGTGGATTTTGTGTCTTCTGGTTCTTCACACTCTAAGTAACCACAGGCTCAGAGGGTTTTTTTTCTATTTATTTATGTTCACTATTATCTACGCAGTTTAGCCTCGTGTGGAGAGATAATCTTCGTTTTCTTATGCTCTATTTTTGTTTGTCTAATTTTTATTATATTTTAGGAATGTTCTTGTTATCCTTATTCTCCAGTAATAATTTTCGTTTCGCTTCCTATATATTTAGCGATTCTTACTTCATTATACAAGGTGTGTTAGTAGTCTGATTTTGGATTCCAATGTATTTAGGCAAATTGGAATACAGGGAATGAATAGGAACTTGAGAGTGCTCTATCTGATGGAGCACCGTTCATCATCTCAAATATGCAAATTAGGACACATCCATCTCGAAAAGTAAGAGATACACGAAAAATTCCAATTGCACAGTTGTACAACATCAAATTCTAAACAAAAAAGAATAGTTCACCATAATCCGATGAGCGGATCATCCACAATCCTCATTGCAAGCTCTGCAACAGGGCAATTGGCTCTTGTACTGTTTGTTGCTTCCAAACAGTCATCTGATACAAAGTAAGCGTTTCCATCAATCCAGATAGATTGTATTCAACGTGATAGTGTCCACTTGCACCATAGCATAATTCCGCACGACATTTCAACGATGCCTGGTTGTTGCAGGATAATTTTGCCTCGCCTCACCAAAGCGGAGGACCATTTTGATCATTCCTGGTTAGTGTACTGTGTCATCTTGTTTTGGTCTGATTTTTTTCTCAGCTTCAACATGTCTTCCTTTTTATACCAATTCCAGCTCAGGAAACTGGTGATTTTATGGTAAATTGTGGAACTTTCCGGAACAGGATGAGGATGGTGCATGAAATAATTTGCATGCTTGGCAAATGGTAATCAGAAGAGAAAAAAACACTCGGTGTTTACTTCCGAGACTGGAAGCCGGTATCTTTGGACTCTGTTGCTCGTTTCCTCCTATGGCCACTCATCCCATGCCTCAATCTTGACAGGAATCAAGGTTTTAATGTTGCAGAGCTTGCACTGAGGATTGTGGGTGGGTGATCCGCTCATCGAATTTTGGTGAATTTTTTTTTCTTTTGTTTGAAATTTGCTGTTGAACAAATGTACAATTGTTGTGTATCTCTTAGGGTTTTCGACTCTCCCTGTATAGATTTATTTAAATACCAGTTTTCATTTTTCGGGGCCAGGGCTATACGGCATAGATAATAATGAACATGAACCGTTATTTTTACTACAATGACATTTTATTATTTGTAATAAAATAAAAATTTTAAATTTTAAAATCGCAGTTGTAATGAATTATAAGTATTTATTAATATGTTGATCAGGTTTAAATATTAAAAAAAAATCCATTCTGTACGAGCTTCAATATTTGAGACGTTATTATTCAGTCCCCCACATGTCCAGTTAACCTGCTTCAGGAAATATTGCTAACCAGTGACCGATAGAGTTGGCACGCAGGCTTTCCGGTTCTCGAATCTGTCTGGTCGCGGGTTCGAATCCTGCCGATGGATGTTTTGTATTTATCCTTGGACAGCGTTAATGTGAATAAGGCATAAATGAGCTAAGTAAGGTCTAAAACGCTAAAGAACCAAAATCAAAGTGTCTCCATTAAGTAGATGCGGGCTTGATGATAAAAGGCCTAATTTTAACCACCAAAAAAAAAAATAGGCAAAACGCGTCGAGAGAAGTTAGGACGTTGCCAAATGGAAGAGCACGTGAACTTTAGGGATAGCCTCCTCTTCGTCGTGTAAAGATGAACCCTATGGAAAGACTTCCTTTCATAAACGTTTCTGTAACCCGTTCGTCAGTTTTCTCGGTGACATACCAACGCCAAAAGAAAAAGAAGCAACGGCAGCATCAAAAACGTAGACGACATTAGAAAGAGTAATGGCGGGCTAATTAATCTTTGTTTCTCAAACACGAGTCTTCCACCTCCATTTGGAGTTGTAGCTGGCGTCAGGCAATCTGACATTGAAGAGAGAAAGGAGAGGAGAGGAGAGAGAGCCTTTGTGCTGCTGCTGCTGTTGTTGTTGTGCTCGGAGTAGCCATCGTGGCTTTAGTCTCCTCCTCCTTTGTTCCTTTCTCTCTTTCTCTTTGGAGAAAGTCAAAGGTCATTGAGAAAACTGCAGTCCCGTTTTTTGTTCTCCCCCCGGGGAACCTGAGCGGATTTTGGGCGCGGTTGGCGAGTTGAGGAGCACGTCATTAAATACTCTGCAGTGCGATTCTACGCGTTATCATAAACAGACAGTCACGTGATTTCTAATTGCCCCCCTCCTTGCCGTCTTCTCTCCTCCTCCGGACCCCGCCGTCGTTCGTCCGAGCAGCGAGAGCAGCGACGACTCCATGTTGCTCGACGAAGAAGGGCTCGCCTTAACCCCGTGTCCGAGCGACTCGGTCGCCGGTTCTGCGATCACTTTAGAAGCGGTAGGGACTGCGCTGGCTTTGGCACTCGTCACTTGGCTCGTGTTCCGCTCGTGGCCTCGTTGGTGGTGGTGGTCGGCTCACCTGTACGCCAGGTGGGACTTTCGATGGGAGACGCCGCAACAGGTAAAGACCAATCGCATATTTACTCCCGTTGAGTCTTCTCCCTCTTATTCTTACTATGGAGCCATAGGGCGAGGAGTCCCTTATTTGGCTTTCGTTTTTATGTTTCTCTTAACCTTTTCTGCCCTGTAAAGGTGAAACGCTAGACACCTGAGACGAAAATAAACACCTCTTATTTTGGAAACTCTTTTTAAAACTCTTTATTTCCGTTGGAATTTAGGTTAAACACAAAAAAAAGACAACAAGAAAACAGTTTTTATTTTTTAAGATTGTCGAAATGAGTATATTTAGACTAAAATACTTGAATTCTACAACTCCTTCTTACAAGGAGACTCGACGTACTCTGACTCACCGAATTTCATTAAAAAAAAATCAGCGAGTGGTGTTCATCTATTTAAATATTCATGCAACGCCATTCGATGCACTTCTCAAAACTTTCCGAGGAAAAAAAATCATTATGTGCTCTTTATAAATAATACTTAATCTATTAATATAATTAATTCTCCATTGTTTGTTTGTAACGTTAATTGTTGATGATTTTAACAATATTGATTATATTGTTTTCGTTGTTAAGATAATATAATATTTCTTTTACTTAAAATGCTAAATCCTTAATGCCCGTTCCCATAGTGTCGAGCAACAATACAACCTTCATTGTATCCAACATTGTATCATTGTAACGCTACAAATTTTGTAATTGAAAATTCGACCACTTCCCGATCATCAAATGATCTGAATTTTTCAGGGTGGATCAGATCCCGATGACAATGCATTATGTAATAGTTTTACTGTATTATTTCTAAGCGTTTTCATGTGTTCATTTTTATTGTATATTCACATTCAGATATTGCAAAATTTAACCAAAAGAGTCCGAGCAACGCCGGTAGTACACCAGATCCAAACATTTCCTAACAAAAAATCCCGACGCATTTTGACAATAACATGTGTGAATGTTTTGAAAACCAAGGTGGTCATGATGCGATGATTGAACATTCGTTTCCAAGAATTATTAACAATGAGCATAAAATGATGATGCATAGATAAGGCCGTGTTTATCGAAGAGGCTAAGGAGTTACATGTGTCTCCTTTTAGCTAACAAACGTCTACAGCAGCAGATTGTAGAATTACCGAGAAACAACTTGAGTTATTATTTAGCTTCTTTAAGTTATTCTGTTTACCTACAAACTGCAATGTGCCTTTACGAAAAATGTTGCTATTCAAGATGTGCTGAATTAAACTCGAATTTCTCAATTGAAAAATGTAAACCAAAAAAAATGTAATAAAAAGTTATATAGTGCATTAGAAATTGAAATGATTAAGCCATGAAAAAATTGAAAAGTCCCTTATTTTTGACGGGTCAATTCCTAGTTGATAAATAGGTTTCTAACAAGTGGTTATGATACAGCGGTAAGATGTGGGCATTTCATTTTGCGGGTACTGTCCTCGATAAATCAATTTTTTCTGTTTTAATTCCTGCATGGAAGCGTGTAAAACGTTTTGGAAACACAATCCAAATTTGTTAAAATGAATTCAGGAAGAAAGATAAAGAAATGATATCCAGGATGGGATTTGAACCCGTACCCGCAACACGAAATGCCCACATCTTATCGCTGCACAACAACAACAACCATTCAAGTAGTTATGGTGTACACGTTGCTGATAAACTTTATGAATTTTTCCTCGTAAAATTTTGAGAAGTGCATCGAATAGTTTTTCATGGGTATTTTTTTTTATCAAATTCGGTGAGTCAGAGTACGTGGAGTCTTCTTATTAGTGGTGCTTCTATTCTCGGTTCTCTGTTTGTTTTTATTATTTGAAATTAATTATCTTGTTCTTCAATAATCATGCGAACTATTAAATGGATTTGAGTAACTTTTGTTTGTAGCCCATTGTAATGCTTCTGTGGAGGTCTTCCTATTAAAGAGAATGTCCCTTGGCGGAACAACAAGAAGAACGTGGGAGAGAAGATTTAAAATGTTTTGTGGCTCTTTAGACAACCTGACCTTGGCGCCGTTGGTTCGCCTCCCGTATGGGCCCCCCCGTGTTTTGAGTAGGTGCTCCAAAAAGGAGTTGGCTGCCGTCTTTGGGTGACGTCACCGAGCACGTGGAAGAGCAGAACCGTATGATTTGTGGCGGAGAATCCTTTGTGGAATACGTCGTTTGCCATTTGGTGATCGCCTACACCTTTTCTCGAGAGATTTTTTTGTTTTGCATGACTTTCATGCATAAAAATGCTGAGATGTTTTCCAAGTATATTTTGGGTTGGTGTGAGCTTTTCAGTCGTTTCACTTTTTTTTTTATACTTGAAAGGATGACACGCCATTTTTATTGGGTAATTTCATCGAAAAGAGGAGCAACGCCCAAACGCAGTTTTTCAACAGAGAGCAGATTGTTTGGTGGGGATAAAAAACAAACAACTTTCCTTTCCATCTCTTTTCTCTTCTTATATTTTTTTTCACTTGTTGGCGAAAACGTGTTGTGAAAACTTGTCACGTAGTCGACACGAATATGCAATGTGGGTTCTCTTATCACCCAGTCGAGGTGGAAGCAAACACATTCCTTCGAGGATAATGCAATAAGACTGAAATGACTTTTTATTTTTTTTAATTTATTTAAACCCTTTATAAAAAGAAGAACGGCGTTTTAAAAAAGAAGTGTGTTGGATTTTTTCTTTTTTTTTTAAGTATTAATTTTTTTAAAATTTTCCAGCTATTGATTTCGAATCGATGTTTGGAAGTGAAACCCGAGTTGTTAAGTTTTCGCCGTGCATATGTATTAAAGATAAACTTGTTTACTGCTGTTGTTGCTGTTGTTTAAAGCCTTTTTTAAGTTTTCAAGGGAATAGATCTGGTTGGACTTTCTTTTTCAAATTTCTATATAGATGAGAGAGCGCTTTTCTGCCGAATACATGACATTGTTGTTTATGTAATTTATTTTATTGTATATTTTTCTTTGTTTATTTATGAATTTTATAATCCAAACGAAAGAAGTAGATAAAATGTAACAAAGAAAACAAGAATGTATAACACTAAATAACCCAGATAGAAATCCGTTAATAGTAACAAGCAAATCTAAGCAATCTTGATTAAATAAATACAAGTAATAGTGACGTTACTTGAAGCTTCTCGTTCATGCTACGATATTTTGAATAGATTTCCTGCACAGTGATTTGAAAACGTATCTTAAAGGGAGTCGTTATGTAACTCTTTGATGTGCACAGCTTAAACCATGTCGAGCATCGCAATCATATTATTCCAAGAACTTTGAGGTAATCGCGCTGACGCCTGTTTAATCAATTCAGCGAGTGTGGACATGGAAGCACTATGCTCTCTATCTTCACGTCCTTCGGACTGATTAGAACAGTTCGCAGATAGGGACTGTCTTTTTTAATGGCATAATATTCATTAAGAATTATTGATGAGAATAGGAAGGAAACCTGGATTCTGCAAATAAAGATTCAATGAAAAAGAGAGGAGAGCAGCCGACCCAAGAGCCGTCACGCAAAACCACTTCTGCCAGCCAAGCCTTAGCAGTACCCTTCGGCTTTTTATTGTTCCATTGGCTTCCACTTAGCACAGCAGTTCCTCCCGTACCATCTCTCTCGGACTAAAGAGCGGGTGGCGGGGCCCACCATTGCCTCAAGAAAAGACACTTTGCCTTGTACAGGGTGTTGCAAAAATATACAGACAGTAGTGCTGGGTAGCCTATCCTCTCGCTTCAGGGACCGCTTCACAAAATGATAATTGGGAAATTTTATTTTGTTAACCCATTTACGTCGAAATTGATAAAAATGGAAATTGAGACTTCATATCTTAAATTTATGTACTGTAGCATAGAAAGATATAAAAAATAATTTACAAAGACATAAAAAATTACAGGAATATAATTAAAAAGGGAGTTAAAACTAATAAAATTTAAAAGGGGATTACTAAATAACAAAACTTCTAACAGTCCAAGTAATCTCAAGTCCACTATCCTGGCAATAATTTTCATACTTCTTAGAAACTGACTTGATTGTTGACTCGGCGCTTGTTTAAAAGGTGACAATATGAAATGATAACGATGAAAAATTTTGAATTTTGAAAGTCATGAAGTATTTGAATTTTGAAATTAAGGTCCGAAAAGTTGACAATAAAAATTTCGATGAAATGAAAATGCAGTCAATAAATAGCTAATTTAAATTAAACATGCTCCCATGATAACTTATTAATTTTTACTTTTAATTCACTTAACCAGAAAACTAAGTAGTGACGTCAGTTCCTGGCCCGTTGCCTAGCGATTTCAAACTTAGATTTTATTTAAAATTATATGCTGTCGTCCATAGATGGAATAATTTTTTTATATCTTTATAAATTATTTTATGTCTTTCCATGCTACAGAATAGAAATGTTAAGATATGAAGAAGTCTCGATTTCCATTTTTACCAATTTCGGCGTAAATGGGTTAACAAAATAAAATTTTCCAATTTCTCATTTTATGAAGCGGTCCCTGAAGCGAGAAGGTAGGCTACCTAGCAGTACTGTCCTGTATATTATTGCAAAACTCTGTACAAGGTTTAGGTTTGTTGGTGATGTTTGTTCACTCTTATGGTAGTGATTTTTTTAGAAATTTTTCTTCGTGGTGTTAGCGTTATTTATATTAGGTTTAGTAATAATAATAATTAGTTTTTTGTTGATTGATTTGTAATTTGTTTTTTTGTAAATAATGGTTAAAAAAAAGCCTTAATCACGTTTTCAATGATTTAAACATCTGATGTATGGAGTTTAATAGATCCTCATTGAACATTTTTGAATTATCATTTATAATACATACCAAAATAGATATGAGAATAATTTCTAGGATTATTCTGTGTTAGTTTTGGAAAAGAGAGAAGTTTCTATTTGGTCTGTATTAAAAATTGATTGTAATTTCACAAGTGGATTATTTATTACTCTTTATTCCTTTCATCTATTGTGTATAATATTGAGCAACGGATTTCACGGCAGCACACGAGCATACTAATAGGAGCTACAGAAGAAGAAGCAATAAAATAAACTTATTTGCAGTTCTTTACGAGGCAAAAGTTTTATTTATTGCTCGCATCCAATAAATCGGTTTTGGATTTGAACGCCAAACGAAAGTTTATTATTAAGCTATAGGAATTGAAAGTTTTCATAATGGTGTCAGCGTTGCATTTCCTAGAATCAATTGAATAGTTTTTCAGGGTCTTGAGATTCATCAGTCTTACGGCATACTATTTCTCTTGCGTCTGCTCTCGGATTTTATTTTTCGAAAGGGAATTATCTATAAAGGGTACTACATGTACTATCTTTTCGTTTTTAAATTGAGAGGATTCCCTCCCTCCCCATGGCGCCATCCACGTTAATCAGAGAAGCGTGCCTCCATAGCCACCCCTCCTGCCGAACAAGTCTTTCTCTAAGTTAAAAATGAATTTTATAGCCCAAACATTAAAATTTTTTTTTTAATTTTTATTTCACAAAACTCGTTTTTATTTAGTTTTTTGGTTTGTTTTCTTTATGGATTTCTGTAGAATTTGTTTATAGCTAAACAGTAATGTAGAGAAGGATGTTGTGTCTCTGTCTGTCTTCCGTTGTCTCGTCATCATCATCATTGCATTGTAACGACATAGTTCAGTGGAGACGACACCAGCTGCAATGGCATCGAAAAGGAAGTTGACGCTCGTGTTTTCGTTTTCGATGTTTACTTATCGATGACTATCATCCTGTTGGATGTTCGCTTTCCTCTTCTCTCCCAATTGGGAATGAAATTGAAGAGAGTTGGTGGGTTGTCCTTGTAACGTCGTCGGAGATGCCAACAAGCAGCAGCATCCAGAGAGAGGCAGAAGAGAGGATTCTGCGCAGGAGCGCCAAGGACTAGTTGAACTCTCACCCCACCGTTCTAAAAGGGTTTTTCATCATCATCATCATCATCATCATCATCATCAACGTCGTCGTCATCTTTTGTCCCGCTCAGCTGTGAAGCCATTGTTGTCGATGCCAAGGCGAGCATTCGAATCGACGGCGACACGAAGATGAAAAATTGCAAAACGGAAGACTTAATTTTTGTAATGAAGCGTGAGGGATTCCGACTCTTTTAATCAGTTTAGCATTTAGTCGAAAGTTAAGAGAAAGAGCGAAGGGATGTTCAAGAAATTTTGCTTCTTCATCGTGACCTCCTTCTTTGACAAAAAAGTAAGCGCCAACACGAAAGCTCATGTTAGATTAGTTTGGTGTATTCCTCGTCGTCGTTATTGTGCTTTCTCTGTGATTTCCTTAGCAGCTGCCCAGGGCCGAACCTGGGAGGCAATTTGGTCAGTTTTTAATTTTTCTTAAGTTATCGGGACAGTTTGTATCAGCAATGAAGATATAGACAAAGGATAGACTCTGTTACAAAGTATTAGCCAACGGATTCCGAATGGCTTACCTAACCTTCATTGTCTTTCCGTCTCGTTATGAGAGTGAAACCATTTTACGTGGATCGACCAGTTTTTAATTTATCTTAATAATAATAATAATAATAATAATAATAATAATAATAATAATAATACT
>JAHWFO010007316.1:2536304-2560650 GCA_023313115.1 Rhysida immarginata
TTTTTTTTTTTTTTTTTTTTTTTTTTTTTTTTTTGCTTCTATTGCAGGGTCAGCAAACGAAACGAACTTCATCGTCTGTCTCGAACGCCGATAACGAACAGGAGAAGACATCCAAAAATAGGTAGGGGAAAAAGAGACCTCTAATCTCCTTCTCATTGGTTAGAAATGTGCATCTTGTTTATTGAAAGCATTACACTTCGCTTTGGTGTTTCGCAAATACTGCATTCGAGTCATGAGTGGCGTGTATTTCGTCATTCGCATTGGCGATGACGCCATGCTAAACTTTCTTTCACCACTTGAGTGAAGCACCTTAGAAAAGGTGGTCCTACTGGAAATATGCTACTTCTGTTCCGTTTAGAGAGTTACACTGCATTGTTATTTTGACATCATTCTGAATTTATTTAAGGTTTTTACCTCATTAAATTTATAGGAAGTAAGAAAATATAAATAGATTCACAACATTATGGAGAAATCATCTGCGTTTTAAAAACCTCGCAAGAAATTTCTATGGCTCTCGTGTACCACACGCCTTTTTTTTTGTTGTGGTGTTTTTGTTGTTTTGTTTTATAAAAATTGTCGGTAACCACTTGGAAAATTGCCACGGGCAGCGTTGGATGACGTTGAACCAGAGATGGGAAGGATCCTCCTCCTCCTTGCTGTCATTTTGGTGAGTCGACGCCGCACGGTCGGGACTTTATTTTTAAAAGTTTGTAGCTTTCCTCCCCGCCTTCGTTTTTATTTAGCTTGGCCAGCTATTTTCTCCTGCCTTGGCAGTGGAGTCGGGCCAAAAGGAGTCAAGCGGTTCCAACCTTCACGATTTAGATGAGCGCACGCATTTTCTGTTTGCGCATGGAAAAAAAAAGGGAAACGACGTCCCACCACTCTTTCCCCGTTAACTTCTCGACGGTTTCGGCGAAACGAGAAAAGCATCGCCAAAAGAAGTTGACATTTTTACGCTTTAAAAAAAAAAAAAAAAAAAAAAAAAAGATGGCGACACGAATTCCCGCGCTCTAATTATAGATTCATTTCGGTCGGTGGTTGTCGAGCGCTCTCGCTTTTTTTTTCTTGTGCTTTATCCTTTGGAATTGGTTCCAGCGAACTGCTTCCCGCGCTTGACGTCGACTGGTGTTTCTTAAGACGGAGCGTGGCCAAATAAAGAGTTCAAAGGTACTGCCAACAACTTCTCTTTTCTATTCTGTTCTTGCAGTGACGCAATTTTCGCGTAAGAGGTTTTGACGCGATATAATCCAAATTCTTTGACCGTGTTAATGTTCCTTTATCTGAACACAAGTAGCAAATTGAATTGAATAGCATTAAGCAAGGTTGGATGGCTTTTAAGATATCAATAAATACAATAATTCGTTGTTATAAGCACTAAATACATGTACAGTACATAAGTACACCTTACGGTCCGCAATTTGCTAAGGGTCTGAAAAAGATTTTTAGCGTCTGCTACTTGAAAATTGAATTCAAAAGTGGGACTATTCTAAAAGCACACTTAGAAAATCCTGTGGATGCTATCCCAGCTCCGGAAAAATGGGGAATCTACCTATTTATTTCGGGATTTTATGTGAGAAAAATGTATGCCGGAAAGACTCTAGAAATACAGGATGTTGGGAAAATTCCCGCACCATAGGCGAAATCCTAGTATTTGTTCAAAATGTCCTCCGTCGAATTCTAGACAGGCCAGTAGGCGGATTTTCAGATTGTTTAACACCCTGGGGCCATAATGATTGTCTATGGCATGGCAATCGTCCTCATTCCTGGTGCGTAGCTGGGCCACATCGCATAACTTCAGATAACCCCAGAATGAAAAGTGTTGATTTCAAATCTGGCGACCGTGTCCTAATACTCGTGTTCAATTGTTCGAATTCAGATCACGGAATTTTTCCTTCCTGTTTTTTCATTAATATCATTATCTTATGGTTTAGAGCATTAACTCCGGTTTCCATTTATTAATTTCTAAGAAATATTAGAATTTCACTTAACGTGCGGAACTTTTTGGATACACTCGACTATAAAAAGTGAAAAGAGCATTCAGCTCACGTCAAATGTAGCAGATTGAAAAGCTCGAACATCAAACTTATTTTGGAATTGGTCATGGAGGTGTTAGGGCAAAAGTAATAATAATTATAAACTGGAGATAACCTCCAAACACAGGTAAAAAATTTTTCGATTGAAAAATGGAAGAAAAAATTCTGCGACCTGGATTCGAACCATGAACCTCGACTGTCATGGTCGACGCCTCTACCAATTGGGCTATCCGGACAGCCATGTTGTCACAAGGTGTCTTAAAGACAACCAAGTTGTCAAGGTTGAAAGCCCAATGGGAAGCGAATTTCTCCTATCCAAACCATCAGAAAGTCGATGAACTCACAGATAAATAATAATTATTATAAACTGGAGATAACCTCCAAATACAGGTAATAACTTTTCGATTGAAAAATGGAAGGAAAAATTTTTCATGACAGTCGAGGTTCCTGGTTCGAATCCAGGTCGCAGAATTTTTCCTTCCATTTTTCACGTTCTTCATTGTGTTTGCTTTTTTTTTTTTTCCACGGACGTGAAGATCATCGATTTTATTATTACATAAGGAAACCAGTTGACCCGGACTGAAGCCGATTTCCTGTGAGGTAACTGGCGTCGCCTGGGGGATGAGTTGTATCCGAAGGTGTGTGTGTGCGTTTAATTGTAGAAAGCGTTTAGCGCAATGAGGCTGTCGACACGAAACGCGGCGTCAGTGTGCTCAACAGGATGCACGCGTTGCACCAATTCGGCCGCTCTAATTAAATGGATTTACTACGACGACGACAACATCAACAACAACATGGGCACGGAAGAGGTAGAAAAGGAAAGCCAACGCCGGTGGCGACATTGAAAGTGTCAACCACCTTATTTCGCTTGGCGACGGCGCCCACGAAGCATCCGGTTTAAGAAGCGCCGACCCCGGATGTTGTTGGTGTTGGGTGGCGGGGGTGACGATTCTAGCGTCGTCCTGGCGACTCTCTTCGAGGACGCGAATTTCGACAGTGAGCCAGCTCGCCAGTTCGAGTCGTTTGACAGGTTCAGGTCCGTTACCTGAGAGGCAAGAAGGATTCGGAATGTTTACCCGCGCAATTTTAAAATTTTTCTCAAGAAATAAGACGACTTCGAAGAAAGGCTTAATGAAAAATTTGCTTTTTCTAACAATAGCATCCCCGCGGAGGTAGACGTTCACAAATTAAATAAATTGGTGTGGCGGTATGGTACATGCGCTCAGGCCTATCACGAGATAATGATACGGATTCAAAAAATAAAATTGTATTTTTCAATAAGAGCTGTTCATGTCGTCGTTATTGTTTGGGGCGACGAAATGAGCTCTTCTGCCATTTCTTCATTTTTATCAAAAAAAATTAATTTCTCTAAAAAGGCTTACCCATTTCCATAAAAAAATGCGTCAATACATAGTTTAAGGACCTCTCTATGTGTGAATTACTTTATTAAAAAAAAAATTTTGATTGGGGGGGGGGGGGAATAGTTAATAACTCCAAAACGGCTCATCATAGCCAAACAAGTCATTAACAAAAAAAAAATACGCCTTAATGAGAGGAGTACGTACATGTCAAGTTTATTCGGTTCGGTTCGCTGTTTTGAACGCTATATCCATTTTTTAATTTTTAGAAAAAAATTAATATTTCGAAAAAGGCTTACCCAATTGACATAAAATATACGCTAAGGCACAATTTAGGGTACCCTCTAAGTATGTGTATTTTTTGTTTGGTTCTGCTGTTTGCCGTTTCAGAGGAGGTAGCTGCACAAAATTGGTTACATCCTTACATATGCACAGGCGGAATTTTTTTTTTTTTTTTCAAAATTTCAACATATCTTTTCGAATGATGAGTTTTTAAGTTCGATTTCAGCAAAAAAAAAAAAAAAAGAGTTTCTGAAACGAACACATCCTATGGGAGAAGGTGGTAGGTCAACAACTGATGTTGCAGAATGGAATTGATAATCACCTTGGGTACACGATTGATACAAGCTTGATTCTTACATAAACAGGTGTCTTATGCATAAAGGGAAAAGTGTTTTGCTTCTGCACTGAGATAACATTATGGGCATCTCCGATTACACTGTACAACATGAAAAATGTTCTTTAGAAAAAAATATGCGTTTCTTGTATATCTTTGGCTGAAAATAACGAATCTGTAATTATTTTTTGTTTAATTATTGTAGCTTTTTACGTATCTATATTGTAGCACATACAGGAAGGGCTAAGCGACCTGTTCCTCATTCTGAAGATCTTCCTATATCTACAGCTCCAGATAAATATACTGTTCATTCAGAGTAAGACACCTCCCTCCGATGACCCAAACCATCAAGATCCGGACTTTGAACCATCTACATCTATGACATGTTCACATGGTGGAAAGGAAGTATGCTAGCTGAATATTGCTGGTCTTTTATCAGGGACACAAGCGGAAACGGCAAAAAAAAAATCATTTTAGTGTTTGCTTTCTATAATCAAGCCTCTGTTACATTTCCTACAAACACGGTACGTGATGAACCATTTCGGTTTTGATATAAGAGTCCAGCACCTTTTGTTTATACAGTATCACATAGTTTCATCTAAAGGACAGAAAAAAAGTTCATATTTGTTGTACAGTGTTATTGATATCTCTTCTTACATTGAAATAGCGCTCTTAATGATTGAAATCAGTGGCACTGCCTTAACCAACGCTTTCAACCGAGATCTTGTGATAATTGAATCTGTTTAATTAATAAACCAGTTCAGTTGTAATTGAATTAGTCTTTTCCAAACGGAATGCAGTGCCTACGATCCTGTTCTATACGATTTTTCATTCCGGCAATCGAAATTCAACAGAAGTTGTTCAGAGCGACACTAAAATGTTCAAGAAATTGACAAGAAACTTGAAGATGTTTAATTCTTCAACGCCTTCTTCGTCTCTTCAAACTCTTTAGTTTCTCTTCTCATGACTTCACTTCAAAACGACTACAAGATCCAATTACAAAAATTCTAATTGGGACAATATTGGTGAACTATAATTACTTTTTGATTATTTTACTTTATTTCTTATCATCACTATTAAGGAGAATTTTATTAAATTAACTGTGAAGAAAAGACCTGCTTCCTTTACTATTCAATTTTTCTTGTTTCATTATTTTTAGCACTTTCAAATTGATTGGAGATTCATATATCAATTCGTTTGTCAAGTGTATGTATATTATTTCATTGTACTTTTCCCCTGTATCTTTGGTGATCTCCTCTTGAATATTACAATTGTCTGATCTATTTATTCTTGGTACTTTTGTCATCCACCTACGAAACATTTATGAGGTTTGTTTTAGGAGCAGTTTAAAAATAGTTAGCCTACAAAATCGCACTCAAACTGGCACCTTGGAGTAGTCCTCTTTCAGTCTTCTTCTTACACACCAACTTATGGGCATCCTGTATGTCATTCAACATGATTGGTGTCCTAAAGCTCGTGTTTCATTGAACAGGCAATGACGTAGCCTTCTGTATAATTTGATATCGATCTACTTGTGGATTGAAGGTCTTACTTACTTAATGGAATGTGGATCGATCGCTTGCCTAATCAAGTGTAACTGCATTCATTTCAACTAAATAACAACAACAACAACAACAACAGGAGCAGTAATTAGAATGGGGGAAGGGAAGGAGTAAATAGGTGAAGTTATTGATTCTTTTAATGGAGGAGAAAAATTTTTATGAGCGTATTGAAAATCAACATTGAGAGGTGAATAGATTTAAGGGATTGGCTTCCTTTTAGGACAATGGGTTCCCTTGTTGCGTTGGAATTTTTTTCAACCGAAGGCGCCTCTCTCAAGGTTGATTGTGCGTATGTGTAAGTATGTGCGTCTGTGTGAGAGAGAGTTTAAGACGAAAGCAAAAATCTCTTGTTGAATAGACGTGACTCTTGGCTTGTGTCATTTCACACTCTCTCTTCCCGTCATTGTTTCTTTTCCCTTTGAGCCCCCGCCACCAAAGCCTTCTCCACTTTGAGTCTCCTGTCACTTTCTCCCTCTTGGCTTGTCAGTTGGGGATTCTTTAAAAGGTCACTGTGGCAAGCGAACTGGCGGTGGAATGCCAAGCACTCGGCGGCCTCGAAAGGCATTTCGAACGACCCTCGACCCGCAGACAGCGTGACACTTCTTCTTCGCCCGCGTCCCAATCGATAAGACAAGGCACTCGTGGCACTTAAATGGAACAATAACGACCCGTCCCACCAAAAATCTTCCTTCGTCGATTCCAATGTACTCTACTTATGTAACCAAGGAAGAGACACCAACCTGTTGCGCATAAAAGAAATGTATTGAACCACAAAATTTATTTATTTATTTATTTATTTATTTATTTTTGTGGACAACAGGTTGGTATCGCTATGATCCACATGTCTGGGTTTTTCTATTGTCATCTCTCTACGAACAGTGACGACACTTGTTGCATACATCGGTTTTCTATATTTCCGTTAGTTCGCACTTTTTTTAAGGTGAGGGACATATATGATATGAATGCGTTTTTCATGATCTCTGATGAAGAATATCGTGTCCAAATTTCTTTAGGACCAATACAAGACAGCCGATACCAATGCGAGTTATAGAGGGTGTCTCACTTAAAGTGAACCAGTAGCCAACTTCTAATAATACAAATCTGACAGAGTATTTTCAATGGAAGCATTATTATTGGCTTCACAATGTCCGTCTGTCCGTCCCCTTCATAATTTCTGCATGGGCACCTTCACTATTTAGTTTGGTTTGAATAGCCCACTGGGGTCGGAGTTTCGGGGATGAAAATTAGACGAGACCAGAAGGTTTACGTGATTAATGCATATAAAGGAGTGAAATTCGGTATGCAGATTCTTCTAAGCAAGATCTACATTACTGTGAAGTTTGGGCCAAATTGTCCCAATAGGGTCGGAGATGTAGGGGTGGTAGTTACTCGAACTATGACAACATATGGCATGTGATATATCATTCGATCGGAAATGATGAGAAACGAAAGAAGGTAGAGGTCTTTTACACTTTCTAAATACTACGTTCGAGAAATTCAGTTTTTCGATTTAAAAAATTGGGGAGGGGGTTAAAAGTGAGATAAAAGGGTAAAATAGATGATCTCAGGACTTCCGCTACTTTCCTACTTTCCTCGGGTGGGTTAATTTCTTGTTATACTTTTATGTGAGGGGGTTTTTATGTGTATTCCATTTCCGAAAACACCGACGCCTTTTCGAATATGGAAGGCAAGTTTGAAATATGAAATGGATACCTCATATTTTCAGATTTTACACGACATTTGAGACATTTGGTGTTTTGGAGAAATAGAGGCAGTGAAAGTGTGGTGTTTGGATTAAAAAAAAAAAGACAAAAAACAAATTGTTCATCAATTTAAACGAAAACAAAGGCTGAACATTTATTATAACAACATTTATTGTGCAATCATTGTTTTGCATTACTGCAAAAATGTTATGTTCAAATAAAAACATTGCTATCCATTTTATAATCCATTGTGCTTAGGAACAATTTCCCAAACTAAAGCAACTCTCCATTTATCCACAGTTTCGTTGGTTTTCTTTAGTTTCCTTATAACTCATCTAATTGGTCCACCTGTTAATTCTATCGAATACATTTACCCATTCATATTGTTTCACATTTAAATTACCGTAAAACTTTTTAAGTTGGTTTTGTTCATGATAGCTTGCTCATTCTCATCTGTTGTTTTCTTAGGGTTGTTTTTTTCTTTCTTTCTTAATTTTGGAGAGCAAATGATGATGTTGATGGTGGTGACGATTTCGAAGGGTAAAGAAGTCGTTAAGTAGCCCATATGCTAATGCTGACAATGGCAATGGGAACGCCCTCTTTTTCAAACTCATTAGCGTTGTTATCGGTGAACCATTTTCACGCAGAAAAGAGGACGGAAAGCGTCTTTTTCGGGACTCCCAGATACGGCGCATTCCTATGCGCGGGCCAGTCGTCTCTGTTTGACGTGGCTCCCTGGCTGAGATGGTGATTGCCGATTAGATCCCAGTCCCTTTCGAAAATGTGTCAGGACTTGGATGGATGGATTGACACGAGGCGATCACGCGCTCTTTTATAGGCCTTGGAATTTACTCGGGAGACAAAAGCCCGGGTGTTTGGGGTCGTTTCAGCTGTTTGCTTTTGTTGTTGCTCGGGAAAGGAGAAAAGGGGCGGGATGGAGGCGATTGGACTTCCTTTTGTCCAGGAAAAAATGAGAAGAAGCCAAAGGTGGGCTTGCTGCCGCTGCTGGCTCTCTGACCCTGAAAAATGAAATGGGAATTGGATGTTGTTGGGAATTTGTCTCTTCTTCGTGGGAGAGGAATGCGGAGCACGTACGAGGCTCTTGTGAATGGCGCCTTGTGGAGCAGAAGAGGAGAAGAAAAAAATCCCCTTTATTTTTTTCTCTCTATGGTTCGCTTCGATGAACTTGAAATTGTGTACAGTTTTCATATGTTTGAATGAAAACGGTCCGTTGAAGAGTTCGGGATCTGGACATAAACTCCACCATCATCGAACAAAATTCCCGATAGACAAAATTCAATCTTAAATTCTCTTACCAGTTTGTTGATATTCATAACTTTTATTAGTTTTATACCTTTAGATTTAAGAAATAGATTTGTTAATTTTATGAAATTCATAAAAAACCAATTGTGAATGCATGCTACTGCATTATTAGAACGGCCAAAATGTTCCCGAATAGATAGGACTTGCGTGCTTATTACAAATTTTACTTACTTTTTGATATTCTATCCGAATCTGAAGTGAAAATCAAAAAAATTCGGGGCAACAGAACGACCGACTTGCAAATTCAGTAAAATGATCGGGGGGGGGGGGGGATTAGTAAATCACTGACCCACATCATTGAAAATTATTTTAAAAAGTTTTAATTGTAAAATATACAAGAAATAGATTTATTTAAAAAACTTTAAGGAAACCAGGAAACTTCAAAAAATGACTTGTATATCTGTGAAATCAATACAGATTCTTCTATGATCTTTACTGAGCAAGTCATTAAGAACCTGGATTCGACTCGGGGGCATGAGCATCCATTAGGTCGGAAGTGCATGAGTCCCTGGTTCGAATTTTTCCTTTCGTTTTTCATTCTTAATATGTTCACTTTGGTTCATTTTAGTAAGACCCATTGTTTTCGTTAAATGAATTTAAATAGATTCGTAAAAAGCGAAGCAATTAAGATTTGTCATAAAAAGTTCAATTAGTTTTTGTTTTATTTTCTCAAGCCTACCCGAGGTGGAGAGATATTGATGTTTTATTCATTCTTTAACATATTGGACACTTACAAGGGAATTTTATCTGGAGGGAATGGGTTTCCCCCTCCTCCCGGTGGTGGTGTGGGGTTGGTTTATGTCCAGTGCAGTTTTTGTCTTGGACCCGAAGAATTCGTTACTTTGCTTTCTAATGCTTGTTTGCTGTGTTGTATGACTAAGCTTACAGTTATCTCGGATATCTCTCTCTCTCTTTCTCCGTTCGATAAACATTTCCGGTTTTCGAAGCGATTTCATCGCTATTACGTTATCCGATCTGGCGAGCCCCTTGAACTTTGGGTGTGGGTGAGGTTGCTCGGAAAGTGTCAGGGTCCCTGTGAGCGGAGGGTATTTCTTTAAAGCGAATCAGGCGCTATGGGACGAGACCGTTTTCGAGGGGGGAGAGAGGCAGCTGTTGTTGGTGGTGGATGGAATGCGCTCTTAACTGCGCTCTTAACTGCCCTCGAGGAGGAGACACGTTCCAGGTGGTTGTTGTGTGTGCGTGAGAGCGCAGCGCAGACATTTCTCCCCCGCGGCAAGGCTTCGGTCATCGTTATCGCCACAGTCTGAACTTCCGGTTCGGGGCGAACACAACCTGCGCTCTGCTCTCCTCGCCCACTCGGAGTTATTGCTGCAGCACGAAGGAAAGGAGACGCAGCAGCACCTCGGGATCTATCCACCACCGACGTATCTATCGACTATGCCGGTGCTACACGACCATCGTCCTCGGGTGCCCCTCATCAGGTATATCACTCACTTCACTTACTAGTCAGCGACACAAGGGATTTTAGAGTTTCTATTAAGGACGTAAACTTTTGTGGATGTGTAGACTGTGAACGGAAATACGAAGTTGACTCTGCGAGGCAAGTGGAGGGACTTCACACGATTCCAGTGATAAAGCATTTTTGGAATGGTAAAGCATTACAAAATTATTTATTCTGAGCGACGCATTTCGATAGTTTCGTCATCATTGAAAAACAATCCTTTAACCCTAATTTAAAATATCAATAATGAGCGGGGGTCGTTAAGTGAATAATATTGTAAGTTATTTAAACAAAGTGAATTAAATAGGTTAAATAGTAAACAATTAATTTAGGAAAATAAAGTAGAAGTTGAAAGTAAATAAAATAAAATATACTAATCCAAATTATTGTTGATATATATGAAATGTGGTCCAGTTTAAAGTAACATTTCTATCAAATTGGTCTTGATTAGTTATGATTTTGTTACCGTTGCGTTTTTTGTTGACCTTTTGATTTGCATTACATGTTCAATATTTTTCGAATGAAAAATGGAAGGAAAAATTCTGCGACCTGGATTCGAACCGGGAACCTCGACTATCATGGCCGACGCCTCTACCAATTGGGCTATCGCAGACACCTGGACAGCCAAGCTGTCTCAAGGTGTCTTAAAGACAACCAAGTTGTCACGGTTGAAAGCTTAATGGGAGACGGGAACCTGGCCCGCAGATCGAGAATTTCTCCACTCCAAACCATCAGAAAGTTGATGAACTCACAAGTAAATAATAATAATAATAATTATAAACTGGAGATGCTCTCCAAGCATAGGTAAAATGATTTTTCGACACCAAGTGTTCAGTATTCCCAAATTAGTGTTTATGGTGCTTTAAATGTTCTCCAAAAGTTGATTTATTCTTCATGTTGATCTTCGATGTAACTGATCCGAAATTTTCATGAGGTCATTTCAATAGAACAGTTGCATTCGATTTTCAAATCTTCTGTTTGTAATGTGACCCTGTAGATGACGAAACTGTCGATACGCGTCGATCAGAATAAATAATTTTGTAATTGCTTTACCAAGAGCCCTTTATTTCATTTTTGTTGTGAGCAATACTTGACAATGTCCCAAATATTTATGGGATGCATTTTGTCTAACGTTTGTCTGGAGGAAAGCGAAATGGGCTGTGGCTGTGGTATTCGACCTTTGGTCTTCGCCTCCGGTAAATATGTATGCAATCTTCCCACCCGATCTCCCAAGTTAACAACGTTGGATGTTCGTTGACCCATCTCGACAGCGCTGATGACTCATGCCATCGGATGTACTTTGTCCTTAGAATAGGACGCCACTAACTTTGGGTTGTTAATAGCATTGTTGGAAGAAAAGCTCTGATGGGTAACGGGAGGTGTTATAAAAGAAGTCTGTGCTTTTTTGGCACAAATTTCGTTTAGGAGAGGAAAAGATAGAAGATTGGGCGGGTAGTGCGCTTATGTAAGGCGGGGGTGGAAGAAGCGCTCGCGTGTGTCATCCATTTTAATCGGGGATGCAATGCTTGGCTGCGCTTTCAAAGCTGTTTTTGCTCGGCTTTCCTTTGCTTTCGGGTCCGTCGTCCGCTGCTTGTGGGGTCTCCACGTGGTCACCACCTGGCAAAGCGTGCTGGCTCCTCGGCAGGTGAACGTCATTAGCGCTCTCGCTTTTGTGTCGGAAAGGAAACTGCTTCCTCGGATGCGTTACAGGGCAACGGAGCTCCCGTGACGTTTCTTCCTCGTCCGAATGGATTGCCTCAGCCGGTGGGTTTCATTCAAATTCGTTTTGTGCGTGTTCTCTCTGTGTTTACGTTATTCGGGGGTCTGATCGCAGTCTGATTTAGGGCGTTCGGAGGCTACGAGGTCGTCCACGGAATTAAAAACGAACTAAGAAAAAGGGGGTTAAAGTGAAGTGGATGGCACTTTATCTCTGTGCAATGGATTGGGATTGATCGTGACGAAGCTGGCGACGAGTGAAAGAGGCGAATCGAGAGCGCCGACATAAATAGAATGTAGTAGGGCTCTTGAATTGCAGATGGTTTCTTAATGAAGGTGTCGGGGAGGTTGTTTCCGTTAGTGGAGGATGAGGCTTGTGTGGGCTGTGAACGGGAATTGTTGGACGATGAAATCATCCCAACTTTCTAGAGACCGTTGGGTTCCTAATTATCTCGTCATCGAACACGCCATAATTCAGTCCCTGGCGTTAATTAATTTTGTTTTCAAACATTTCATCCGATTCGTTTCTTCATAAAATTCTGCCTGCAACAGGATCGATTTGACAAAATGATGACTCAACATTTGGAGGAGGAGGAGGAGGGAGTCCAATACGTCCACGTGCCACCTCTCTATTCGACTATTCGTGCTATTGTTAAGAGGAGGCCAGGTGCGTCAGATGCTAAGAGTAAGGGTATTGTTATTAGTATTACATCCTCATCTAATCCGCCCGCTGCTGCTGCTGCTGCTGCATGTTTCGTTCCACTCGAACCATTTTACGGGTTTTGTTTTGAAAATTCCACGAATGAGTCACGAAACGAGAAACGCCTTCAACTGCTGCAGGCGAACGAACCTTCTTGTTTGTTTGTTTGTTTGTTTGTTTGGTGTAGTATGAAGAGAAAGTTCTTTTGCCCCATTTTGTCCAGGCAAGCTTTTATTTTGTATGGACTTGGATGTGCATACTGCGTGTATAGGTGGCATCTCGATTACACTCAACGAATTGTGTTGAAATAAATGTTTATTTATTTATTTACTTTTTAATAAATTGAATTAATTAGATTTTAATGAATAAAGAATGGCTCGTCTTATTAACGCCCTCTACTATAGCAGTTAGAAGTGTCAAAGGAATGAATGGTAAAAAGTATTCTGTATCACAGTGCAATGCGTAATGATGATTGGAGAAAATCTGTATGATTTGTAGAAAATAATGAGGGCTTAAGTCAAATAAGGTGTTTATTATAAGATGATTCTGATATGTTTCTCGCCTGTCCGCATTTTCAAATGGAAATCTTAATCTCCAAAAGGGACTCATAACAGTTGGACATCATTGAAAAATTTTTTCCTCCATGAAGATGCATAATAACTTGTGCATTTATTTAATCTAAAGGGAAATACAAGTCGTCCATCCAGGATCAGTATGGTGGGTCCCTGGATGGGGAACAAGAGATACGATATTTGATGATTTATAAAACAAGTTTTAAAGAAGGGAGGAGAATGGTGAGGGGCAGGAGTTAGTTAGGTGGGGGTGTAGAGAGGAAGTTCTTTAGACGGGATTTGAAAATATTGGTACTTGGTGACGAACGGAGATCTGGGGGGGGGGGGGGTAAAGTGGACCAAAGTCTGTTGCCGGCGATAGAGATAGTAGTTACGTCTCTGGGCGATTGGGAAGAAATTTCTATGTCGGGTGTTATGGAGGTGTTTAGAATGGTTGTAAATAAAGGTTGGGGGAGGGATGTAATTATGTTGTTAATTGCTTTATGTATGAAAACTGCTAGGCTATAATGGTAGAGTTGGTGTATTTGGATTAAGCCCACAGAATTAAAAAAATGAAAGACAGGGGTAGGTTTACGTAGTTTTAATAAAGCACTTACAAACCATTTTTGTAATTGTGTAGACGTAGTACATTAGATTTGGTGGTTGAACACCAAAATTGAAGACCATAGGAAAGCGAGGAGTGATTAAAGCTTTATACATGTATAATAGGAGCATTTTGGGGGTAAGAAATGAAGACGGGAGTTTTTTTTTTTTTTTGGGGGGGGGGGGGGGTAAGGCCTAAGCGTTAATCACCTTGTTATAATAATTTTGATTTTTATCTTCATCCTTATTCTATTTCATAATTCGAACTTATTTAGTTTGTGCTCGTTAGCCCTTACGTCTTGCTTTATTCGTGTCTTTCTGATATTACTCGAGTAGGTCATTTGCAAAAAAGGACCAGGTCCAAAATTTGACAACTCCGCCTTCGTGGCCCCAAGTCATATGAGTTCGAGTCTGGACTTTTCTTTACTATGTAATTATTAATTTCCGGAGGTATAGCGTGGGAAAATCCTCTTAAGACCCATTTTCCAATTATTCAAAAATGCTTAAAATCCTTTAAAATTGAAAATGTGTTTTGCACACAAAGGGTTCAGAATTTAGCTTTTCTATGCGTTGATAAAAAGCTCGTATGTCTATATAAAAAATGACTGGCAGAAATGTGAAGATTGTAAGGGCAAAATGCAAGATAGCAGAGGTTTCCAAATGAAACCGACGATTTATTCGATGTTGCTTACTCTTAATTAAGCGTCTCGGAATTTTGTTTCTTTAATTCAACTTATTGAATAATTTTTTACTTTTAATTATAATAAAATACCAATTTATTTCTGTTCGGGCGAAATATAGCAGTCATGGACCCAACAATCGATTTACTTTATATTGTGTAAACATGCAACAGTTGTTGATCTTTATTATATCTAGAACATTGTTGTCGTTTTAAAAATGCAACACTTTTTTGTATGCCTCTTTGAAAATGCTGACAGGCAAAACTTACTTCAAGGTAATAAACAAACATGTACAGTACTTTGTTGGGATTCCTTAAACCCTCGTCATTTATTTCCTGATTTCGTGTTATTGCTCATCGAGCATAGGATGTTCGGTCTATTTGAATAATAATAAAATAGAATTCCTGTTATTATGTATGCGGATCTGATTTATTGACATTTGCTTTTTTTTTTTTTTTTTTTTCAGTATTTCTAATCATTTTGTGCATCGATTGTCTTCACCGTCCGTTAAAACTCAAAACTCCGATCATTTCTGTGCGAATAACAATGGCAACAGCCATAACAACAACAGTACCACCACCACCACCACTGGCAGCAGCAACAACAATAAGAACGCAAAGAACGGTTTCAAGCCGGTGTGTGTGTCGCCGACGCCCCCCGAACGACCGCCGAAACGCCCCCACCTCCGATCGTCCCCTCCACCTGCCACTAGGAGTCCGTCGCCGCCTCCTCTTCTGCCGCGCGCCCACTCCAAACCGCCGCCGCCGCAACCACCGCCTCCACCGCCGCCGTCCATCGCTGACGAGAACACCCTCGAGGACGCCGAGCTGAGGCGCATCGAAGACTCGGCCAGGGAACTGCGACGGCTTAACGACGTCGGGACGACGCTGGCCGAGACGCTGCGCAATCTGCCGCCGCCGTCGAGGAGCCCCAGCCCCGAACTGCCCCTGCCGCCGCCGCCTCCACCGCCGAGACCCGACGACGTGGAAGCGACGGTGAGCGACGAACCTTTGCCCCCGCCACCCACGCTCACGGAAGTCCGTCAGATGGCCACCTCGCCACCGCCGTAAGTCTTGCGCACACATTCCTCTCTCTCTCTCTCTCTCATTTAATTTATATTATTATTAAGAAATATTTTCGTCAATCAATAAATATGGTCCATATTACGAATCAGTTCCAAGGTAGTCGAAATCGGTACGTTTGTACGTGCTCTAATGGTACCATTATGACACCCCCCCCCCTAAATATTTTCAATGCTAATCTATGGTAACTAATATATCAAACAACTCGAAACGATGTGTCATCAATGAGTATGTAAGATGAAGGAATTTGATTTCAGTGATACCTGTTCTAGTGTTTTCAAAACCCATACAAACATTTTGGAAATATTTTGTTTGAAGTGGTTTATGTGACGACCACTCGTTTAGCCTTTCGGCACTGGTTATGTCATTCCTTAATGGTTTATTATTACATGTATTATTATTATTGTTGTTGGCTCGTTTTCACTGCGAGATGGACCAGCTGTACGTTCTGACCTGTACCTTGTCTACTGTTAAATTTCAGTTATTCAGCTCGAGTTTAGGAAAAGAGATGGTATTAAGTTTCTCAAAAATTCTTTTCCTATCGAGTAGAGTGTTTTTATTTTCTTCAAACGCATATAATAAACGAATAAATGTTCGTTTCTGTTCCTCCTCGTGTGGGAAGGAGAGCCAAGAAAAAAGAAATGTCGAGAACGGGAAACGGCAAAGGAAGGAAGTTTTGTTGTGACACGAGTTGTTAAACGTCACACGCTGTTCTGATACGGAGTGATGTTGGAAGGAGAGACAATGCCAACGTACCTTGCCTAACATGACCGTCTTTCTTTTATTTTATTTTTTTGTTGGGTTGGAAATCGATAGCTCGGTGACAAAAGACGACGCTTACGACCCCATTTCACATCGACGACAGTTTTTTGTCCCAGTCACACTCTCATTATCCGACTTTGAATGAAACCGGATTGGACAACCCAGTCCCGTGGTGGGTGGGTGAGCCAAGTAGGTGGCTGTGTTTGGCATGCCTTCTCGTCCACTCCATTCTACTCCTTTATGGCTACGGAGGCCACTCGACGAAGGCACCACGGGGAATCAACGTTAGCCCTCTCTCAAAACCCTTCCTGTCAGTGGTAAGTTGAGTTGAAAAAGGAATTTCATTTGAAAATCTTAAAATAGTTGCCTTTCTCCATTAACTTTGGAGGAAGTCGAAGATTATTCTCTGTGGCAACCACTTCCATTAAAAAAAATATAAATAATAATAACAACCGAGATAAGAAGGATATAGGTCAGAAGGTAGAGGGGATCGGAATGGAACTCGATTTAAAATGCTGACACAATCCATATTTAATATATAGAACTTAATATTATTATAATTTTTTTCTATTTTCTAAACTTGAAATATGAAGACGCATTTGAATGAGTATTATATTAAGCTAAGAATAATGAGATAGTAATCCATCAAGTGAAGCCAAATCATTGTTTCAGTTTATTGCCATTTGATATTGACAGGATTTGACCAAAACCTCCACAGTAAAAGCACAAAAAAATAATAATAATAATAGTTTGAACATTTTACTCAAGTTATCTGAAAAATATAAAAAATAGAATTTTTACTCAATAATTAATTGGGTTTTGTGCCTATTCTGAATGTACGAATAATTTCAGTTATAAAACAAATTAATCTTACTTGTTAGAAAACATTTTTTCACCCTCCCCCACCATTGTAATTCGATAAAAACAATATAAAAATTATTATTAGAAGCTGCAGTTGGCAGAATAGAAAACTTTCAACACTTCTTGGTTGTAAAAAGTACTTCAGTCAAGTAGTTCAGAAATTCATGTATATTCAAGATTCCTTACAAGTGAATGGGTCACTACAGAGAAGTCAAAACAAGACACACTATCAAAATTTCAGTTGCTAATATGTAAGAGAAGTTTTTTTTCCTAAACATTCTGAAGTCCCTTGAAACTGTTTAGAATCAAAAATTTGTACAATCAAAGGCATTTTTTTTTCCAAAATATTTCCATTGGAGATTAGCAGCAAAAATGTTGACAGTATTTCATTGCAAGATAAAACGGGGCAGCCATTGGAGTGGATCGTATCCTCGTGAATATTAATTTTAAGTTATTATATTTCATGAGTAAAATTTACAATGAGAAGACAAGTATTAATGGAATTTTGTAAATTGTTTACAGTGATTTAAATGATTCCTATGTGAAAATAAAGATATCCTCCTAAAGTTTTGTTCCAAAACTGACGTTGAATAATTTGCACCTAGAGCATTTCTTAAGACACTTTTGTTAAGAAGTGATGTAATAATGCAATTTTAATTTTTTTTTTTCATGAACAGTAATGACATTGAATATTCCATAACTGAAGCTTCTAATTTTATGGAAATGCGCATGTTCTCAATTGCTAGGAAGGAGATTTTTTTTTTAGAGGGACCAACTGATTCTTTATGGAGATTCTCTGAGAATGAAATAATTGTGAGGTTACTAGGACGATTTCAAATTGGGAAGAGGAGGAGGGTGTAGCAAGTTTGGCATTTTAAAGGACAGCTGGTGGAGAGTAGAGGAGCTCTAGCGTGCTGAAGGACAGGGAGAGAGGGAGCGTGCGTGGGCAGAAGGTAGCTGTTTTAAGCTCCAGGCAATTGAATTTGAGTGAATGATTCACTCTAAACAGATGGATTGCCAAGTAGAAACCAACCGTCAACATCCTCCTTCCTTTGTTAATTCCCTGTTTGAATAATACTTTTTTCCAGAAAAAAGACCATGCTTAAATTGCTCCGGGTACTGTTTGCAAAGGGTTTAATTTGCTATTATTAACAGTTATTAGATCACTTGAATTTTTTGAAGAAGCAACGGTTTAGTTTGAAAAGAATTTTGTAAACTTCTAAATAGTAAAGGGTTAGCAAGCCCATTGTGAAGCGTTCTTAGATTGATGAACAAGGTTGTTAATTTCAAAATTAATTTTTTGAATTTAATTGTACTGTAATTCAAATTTTCTAGCTTTGTTTGATATTTACCTTCTTTCTCTTTTTCTAGAATATATCACAAAAATTCCTACATGTCATACAGAAATGGACGGCATCTTGGAAGACATGGATTTGATGGCAATTACAGTAAAAAATCTCTAGTTAACAACAATAGTAACAACAACAACAACAACAACAACAATGCTGTAAAAACTAACACTCCAGAGAAACAAAATATGGAATCTGTTGCAACAAGTCTTACTCCAAATGGTAATGATGTTTAAACTAATATGATTTATTCATTTGTCATTAGCACTGATAAAGTTGTAATGTTAATTATTATTGTCGACTGACTTTGTTCTCTTTTTCATGTTATTTTTCAGCCTGGGAGAGATGGCATAACATTGGTCGGACTGGAGCAACAGTTGTATTTACATCTCAAGACATAAAGCAATCTGGAGCCTTGAAATCTCTTTCTAATGGTGGTTCTCGAATACGCAATTCCTCATCTGGTTCCTCAGCTGTTACAAATGGAAACGAATCGAGTGTTAGTGAGTTAAATTCTTCAGAAAGCAAGCAAATCAAGTTAGGCAGTGATGAATCTGTCCAAAAATTTACAGAGCCTGCATCCTATGCACCAGCTTACAAGCCTTTCAGCTCATTTTCACAGCCAAGAGACACTGTTGCACAAAAATTCTTAACCGTCAGTCGTAATAAAGACGAAATGTTTTCTACTTACACAGCCAAGCCATTGCAGAGACGAAGTATTCGAAACGGGTGGTGGGCAAGTCTCGAATCTCTAGCTCCTCCTCCGCACCAAAGCAAATCGGCCAACATCCCAAATGCTGCTTCTTGGCCTCCAAATAGGCGAGTGAGTGTCGATCATTCTGGACTTGGTGATCAGCATGTTGTAAAATTAAGTGACTGTGAGACACAAACTTCTGCAACAGAAACCTCAAACACACCGCCAAGAATCACAAGTGACAGTTCGTCGATACTGACGTGTGAAGAGCGCCAATCTATAGCTAAGTCTCTGTTTAAAGACCACCGTAAAAATAGTTCTACACAGACTGCTTTAGAACAATTAAGTCATGTGGAGGTGATGACACAAACGACACCTTCTATAGTGAAAAATGGGAGATTTAAGCGGAAAGAAGAAATTGAATGCGAGCAACTGACAAAAGATTTAGCAAGCCAATTGCCAGAGGAGGACCGAGCTCTTCAGGCAATTCTTTGTAAGTAGAATTTGTAACTATTTAATTACACAAAAGACATGCATTTGAATTAAATTCTTCTTTTTCTCTTTCTCTCAAGTGAAAATTAAATTGTATTTTCTTTTTTTCTGTCTTTATCAATATGAAAAAACACTTGTAGATTGTTAAAGTAATGATTATAGCAATACCACTACTTTGGATATCAATTATTTATTTTAAAACTGTATTTATTAACATTGCATGTATACTTATCTCGACTACGGAGGAAAATGAGAGGATTATCATTTTGGTTTTTTATTTATTTAGTTTCCTCGTTATTCAGACATGCATGACAGATTTCAAATACATTATATAAAGGAAGTTGTAGCTTGCAGCAAAGAATCGTTTCTATTTTCCTCTTCATTTCCATTAAATATCTGGTTTTCTCTTTTTCCTGTAGTTCCAACGTCACAGTTGAAAACAACAGCAGACTATTTAGAAGGTCTCTTTGAAATGGATTCATCTCGTTCAACTCCAACCAAGAAGCGAACATCTTCCATTGGAGTTGGGGACAAGCAGGAAGGATCCTTATCAGATGAAATTAAAAGGTGAATAAATTTAATTAATTACCAAGTATAATATTGAGTGACGTATGTATGAAAGATTGGTCAAAATTAGCATGCGTAAAGATGATTAATCATCCTTGAAATTGGGATTACTCGTTTATTTTTGACACTAATTTTATTTTATTTTATTTATTTTGCTAGATCCCCAGAAGCTGCTCCACTGCCAGCAGATTCAGCCTATTTCACAACTTCTGAGTCAAAAGCAAAGTTCCTAACTCGCTACAGTAAAGATGTAAACAAACCATTGGTACTGGATGCCAAAGATACAGCTGAATTAGGGAAGAAGAAGGTGAGTTGTTTTTATTTTCATTTTTTTTTTTGTTTTTGTTTCCAGTTTTGTATATTCCTAAAACATTCATTGCTTTTTTTTTGATAGACTTATTTTAACAATTGATTTTAAAAATTGCTAAATAAAAAATCTTATAAACATTCCAAGAAGGAGCTTTAGCAGTAGTAGCTGTAAATCTGTTGAAAAAGGGATCTCTGGCCTTTTTTTGTAAACTGTGTATTTAGGCTCGTAGAAACAAGCAATAGACCAAGTGACATTTTGTTTTCTTTGCTCAAACTCTTAAATCATCAAAATACAAAAAAATATAAAACTAAATCACGACAGCTATTACCTTAATGTTATCATGTACATTACTGCTGTACATTTGTCAATGTAGGAATTATTTTTTTATGAATTAATAATAAAGTAACATTCAGATAATAGAATGTAATAAATATGTAAAGGAAGGAAAACCTCAAATCACAAACTGAGAAGATTTTTTTCCTTTACAGTTATTTTCCATTCGACAGTTCCTTTATATTAATACTGTAATAAGTATGTTGAAATTGCAATGAGAAACTATTCTCAAAAATGCTGGATGGCATTCATATGAGCTTGATGAAAAACAAAAACAGACAAAAATAAGTCTAATATTGTGTAAGAACTGTAGTGAAAATAAACAAAGATCCATGCTATTGCAATTTAATGGTCATGTTTTGTTAATTTTTATTTTCACTATAAAATAATTTGATCTGAAGGTATTTATGAAAAATGCCTGAAAAGTTTGTTACAGTTGAGCTAAGACCTTGATGCTATTGAAAAAAGATTAACTTTTTCAAATCTATCTTCAGATTATCAGGTAAAAAGTAGATGGATGGATAAATATACACACCAATTGTACATTCTTTTAAATAGTTAATGCTCCTAATACACTTTAAAATGATGATTAAATTAAAATTTCTTTCACTATATCAAGCCTCTTAATTTTTTTTGTTCGTTTAGTAATAAGACTATTTTCTTATTGCAGGAGGAACTCATTAACAGTATCAGTCGGAAGCTGGAGATTTTAAGATCGGAACAACTGGCCATCCAAGAAGAAATTCAAGGAAACCAGGAGCTAGGAATAGCTGTTACAGCAAGGGTTGAGGGTTCGGCAAAACCTAATGAGCTGGATAAATACAAGCAGCACATTGAAGAAACTGAGAAAATCACAAGTCTACTTCTAAGTTTGTCTGGACGATTAGCCCGTGCTGAGAATGCCCTCATGAACTCTTGCGAAAATGTAAATCAAGAAGAACGAGTAAGTTACAAGTGCATGGAGCTCTATTACTTATTAATATGGCTTTCTTTTTCCTTTAAATGTGGGCTGAATTTTATCAAACAATTTTTTTTTTTCATATTTCTAACCAGTAAGCACTAATATTAAATCAAATATCATGACAATATTAATACCAGTTTTGTTCCAAATAAAAGACATCAGTCATTTAATATTTTTTTTGATTAATTTTAATTAGATTTTCATTGAGTAATGGTGTATCAGATAAACATTGCTTAAGGCAAGGCACATGTCCACATATACATTGACTTTTGGATATTATTTAAAATAATAAATTTGGTTTAAAATGTTTGTCCTGTGCGTGTTACGCTGTCAGTCCCAGCTGCTGTTGACATCTTACAGCATTTGCTAACATAAGCAGGCAACGGCAACCAGCTATGTAAACAATTGCCAAGAAACGAGATTATCTCTTTTTCCACAACGAACTTCGAGATCCTTAGATGTACATTTCAGACGTGCTGCGTCCATCATTCAGTAAGGAATCTGACTGGGTTCCAACAAGCAAAAGCTAGGTCCATATATTTGGTAAGGTGGAATCGCTGATGGGTCCTCGACCAAGTTCAGGAGTGACTCGGCTTTTTTTCTGTATAGCGACGCTTTTATTTCTCCTATTTAATTGGAGTAAATTTAAATAGGAGTAAAATTGGAGATTGTATCTGGAGTTGAGGAAATGTTTGGCAGCGGCTGAACTGTTAGGTCGACCGTATTTGAAATGGGCAAGGTTTTCTTTCTACCTAGAGTGAATATTTAGATGATCGGAAAATTTTCTGCTGATACACTATGACAGCCATTATGCATTTCCATTATCAAAACAGATGAAACTAGAGTAGAGTCCAAATCATTTATTTAATAGAATCTCAACTTATTGAATAAAATCCAGCCCAATTTTTTTTAACTTTTTAATAACAATTTTACACTTTCTATCAAAACATGTTAAAAGAATATTTTAAGAATTTTAAAGACAATAAAATAAAATTCCAGCTAATAAAAGTTGTTTATTTGTTTTTCCTTTACAGAAAACATTGGAAGCCAAGCGAGACAAGCTTTTTGATCAACATGAGGAGGCAAAGAAACTGAAGGAGAACATCGATAGGCGGAGTCAAAGAGTCTCTGAATTTTTAAGCAAATATCTCACTCCAGAAGAATATGCAGACTACGATCATTTTATTAAAATGAAATCAAAACTACTTATAGACTCGAGGGAAATAGATGAAAAAATTAAACTAGGTGAAGAACAAATGTTATCTTTGAAGGAAAGCCTTGCAAAAAAGCCATACCAATAACTATCAAAACTTTTAGTGTTTTTGTTTTGTTTTCCTGTGTAAATGTTTTAAAGACTCATGTGTGAATGAGAAGAGGATGCATTTAAAAATAATATATATCTATATATATAAATATCAACGAATGAATGTTGCGAAGCTTTTTATTTTCTTGTACCAGTGCAGTGGACAAAGTTTTTAAGTTCTTTTCGTAAAAAAAGAATTTTTTTTTCAAAAAAAAAAAGAAACAATCAAAGGAAAACAATTAAAAAAAAAAAAATTAAAAACCCAAAACAAAACTAAAGGAACCATACAACCTCTCACTTTGATGCCAACGTGCCTTCATGTCCAATTCATCTTCATGTTACTTATGGGAAAAGGTTCAAGTCAGGATCGTTGTTGTTGTTGTTTTGTCTTCTCTTAATTACATTTTAATTTTTTTTCCTTGTAATGACAATAATTGTGATAATTTCCATGTTGAGGTTTTGCTTTTTACATGGTAAAATTTATAAATGACAAAAATATTTAAAAGTCTTTTCTGGAAACAAAATAGATGGGCAAAAGAAAAAAAAACCCAAAATATATTAGCTGAAGGTTTTTATTTTTTAATTTTATTTTTTAATGTTTCTTGGTATTTATAAAAATGTTTTAAACAAGGTGCCTTTTTTTTATTTTTATTTTTAATGCTAGGCTTTTTCTTTTTAATATTTTAATGTACATACATGAATCAAAATGATTTAACAAATAAAACAAATTCTTATAGAAAAATTATAATTTTCTTGCTTTGTGTATACTTTCTTACATCAAATAACATTTTCTTGGCCACTTCCATTTGTTTCTATTGATATTTGATGCTAGATATCGCCTTGGGTGTTAATATTAAAATACATTGGAAAGGTTGAAACATTCTTCAAATAAAAAAAAATATATTAGGGTGTGATAAATTACTTGATAAAAAAAAAGTTGTGAAAATGTTTCATTTACATTTTAATATTAGAATGGCTATAAAATCTGGACACATAAGTGATACACATACAATTGTAGTAAATTGTTAGGTTAAGTTATGATTATTTGGTTTGAAATTTCACTTTGAAGTAAAATGATTATATTAAAATGTAACAAACTTGTTTATTAATTTTTATTTATATTAAATAAACCTGTCCTTATTTGAACACGTAATTTTTAACATTTTGTGGTTGAAGTTTGTAACATTTTAATATAATGGTTTAAGATTATATTATGAAATCAGAGGTATGTTTACTTCATACACTCGAATTCAGTGCACCTTCCTTTATTAGCAATGCATTCAATTCATTTCCCATCGAAATGTTTTTCATCAATGAGAGCTTTA